>VZTY01022571.1:0-13022 GCA_013400935.1 Turnix velox
CACCCCTTCAGACAAGGTGCCTCTGTGGAGGAGTTCAACTCAAAACCAAGCTGACTGCTCATTACAAACCCATGGGACAACTTGTAATTGTTAAATGTTTTAAAATCTACATCCAAGTGAAGCCTTCATAGATTCTGCTCCTCTTCCCAGTGCTGGCTTTGGGTCAAGAATAAGAACTGAATGCTGGGACCTGTGGTGGCCAGAGCCCTGCACAGTCTTCCAGGCTCACAACCTTGAGTAAGGAAAATGCCAAGAAAAATTTTCATCAGGGTTGGAAAGACTTTCCAAGAAGGTGCTGATGTTAGTCTCACATCTCTTAGCTGAAAGGAATGAAAAGGCTTGAGTAGGATACTTGAGGGAGAAGTAAAATATGCAACCCCCAGTCCTTCCAAACACAAATAATTTGATGATTCTATGACCCCTTCAATGCTCACCAATATCCAAACAGTGAGTGGCAAGAGAATGGGGCCAGACTCTTTTCTGGGATGCCCAGCAACAGGACAAGGCATGACAGGCACAAGCTGGAGCAAAGGAAATTGCCTAAGGCTGGGCTTGCTGAGGCTCTGAGCAACCTGATCTAGTGCAGGATGTCTGTGCTCACTGCAGGGGACTTGACTAGATGACCTCTGAAGGTCCCAACCATATGATTCTACAATTCTTTTCTTTGAAGGTGGCACAGACTGCCCAGAAAGATGGTGGAGTCTCCATCTCTGGAGACATTCCAGACCTGTGTGGATGCCATTCCTGTGCAGCCTGCTCTGGGTGACCCTGCTGTGACAGGATTGGATGATCTTTAGTGGGCATTTCCAACCCCTGCTGTTCAAGGATTTTGTGATTCCCACTCCTGACCTAACACATAGACAATGAGGTTGATCCTGATGCACTTTTCCATAACCTTCATGAGATCATATCCCATGGAAGGATGAGTTCTGCTCACCAGCAAGAGAGAAGACACTTTGGGCTGCATCTGTTGTAAAAATTCACGGTTGATCCCCATCTTACTGCAGAGAAAGCCTTCCTTGTTGGGCAGGTTCCATCTGCAGGTTGCAGCTGGCCTCTCCTGCAGCACCTCACCGTGGCAGCCTGGCTTTCTGCCTCCTCTCTCCCAGCGAGAGCTGGTCCTGTAGACCCAGAGGTGGGCTGCTGTGGTCTCTTGCCCTGCAGGAGCGCTCTTGGGTTCTGTTCCAGAGAGAAGCTCTGAGAGATCTGCTGCCTGTGCCTGCCAGCACCCCCTGTGCCAGCGTCACTGCATAGCAGAGCATCACTGGAGTTCTCCAAGCCCTTCCTTATCCTCAGATGACTCCTGCCTCCCAGCTGCCTTCCTTCACCAGCTTTCTCTAATCAGGGCTGCTCACAGGGTCAGAATTTCCTGACTGAGGTGCTGTATTAGGAGAAAAAAAACCCACCTAGACATCCTTAAGCAAAGGCACAAAATTGCAAGGAGCACAAACCTGCCGACCTAGTTGGCTCAAGCAGATTTTTCTAGGCCCTTGTAACCAGGGACACCTTTGTTAGAAAGTGAAAAACTAGAACAGAGCAGGCATTGGGAAGAAGTTCTTCACCATAAGGATGGTGAGGCACTGGAACTGGTTGCTCAGAGAGGTGGTGGAGGCCCCATCAAGCATGGAGATATTCAAGGCTGAGGCTGCTGACTGCCATAAGTGGTCAGGTTTTGGTGGCTCTGTCTCCTTCTGCAGAGACTGGAAGATACCTGTTAAAAAAAAAACAGAGCAGCCAAAAGGCACATGTACACAGCCATTTATTCCACTGGAGGTTTGTGTGTTCTCACACAGCCCAGTGAGGTCCCATGGGACATGTGGTAAGAGGCCAGAGGAGACACAGCCACCCACTTCCTCCTCTGCAGCCTGGGTGCCAGGTGACAAAGGACAAGAAAATATTAACCTGTCAGAGGGAAGAGATCCCTACTGAGACCTGAGCAGCTTGACACACCTGACCTGGAAAAGTCATACCTGAAGGAGCAATTCCAAGCATTTTGACCAGCACAATCAAGGAGAAAACAACTTTTTTTTCAAAGAGTGACTGAGCACTCTGCAGACTGAGGTGTGAAACCATCAGTGATGCAGGGAGGAGGAAAGGGCGGGTTGTTTGCATCTCTCTTATCACAAGAAGGGTTGTAGCTCAGGCATCCTCACTGCCTCAAAACAAGCAAGAATTACTTCTCCCATCCTCTAACTGGGGCCTCAGTGCCCCAGGATGCCACAGTCACTAGAGGGGATCAAAAGGCTGCATAAATCACAGAGTGATCAACTAACAGTTAATAGATGGATAAAAACCCTCTCTGCATAATTGGGGGATTGGGGAGGATCAGTTAGGAAACCCTTTGGCCAGGACACCTTCCCAGATCCTGGATTTTCATCTCTTTTATTCTGCAAAGAAACTTCTTTGATGAAGGACTGAGAGAAAAGATGTGCACTTGTGAGTTAGAGGAAGCAGCTTGCCTGCTCCTGCAGAATTTTATTTACCCAGCACATGGATGGCTCCTCACAGCATGAGAGTGATCCAGCTCACACAGCTCAGTGCCACATAAACTATCACATAGGTTGGGCAACAAAGCCAGCCCTGTGGGCAAGCAGAACCTCTGAGGACACACAGGAGGTGCAACTGCAGCACTGAAAACACCAGCTGCTGCATTTTTTTTTTAGCCAAGAGACCAAAGCCACTATTGACACCAGCCTGGCAACCCCAACCCAGTCCCCATAGGTGTCCCCGGTGCAAAGCTGTCACTGGGCAGCCTGCCCTTTGGCTGGAGCCAGCAGCTCTCCTGCAGGCTACCGGCACATGATGCAGAAAAACCCAGGAGCAAGGGCTGCTGCAGGGCCCATCTTATGCCAGGAGGAGGCTCTGTTATTCCTGGAGCCTCCCTACTCACCAGGAGCAGTCCTTCACCCAGGATACCAGGGAAAGCACCATGTTCCTGGCCTGGTTTTTGGTTGAGGAGATGCCACATACTTCCAGCATCTGGTCTGAATCACCCACAGCCTCTCACAGGGCCAGCTCTAGGCTCAGCTCATGGTTACTGACTCTTCTACATAAGGCACCTCATACATGATGACCAGTGGGTCTCCAGAGATGGGGAGATATCAGGCAAACTCACGGCATCTGGCCTCCTGCTGGGGATCCCATCTGCTGTCACTGCAGATTTTTTTTTTTATTCTTCATTTTCCAGGTTACTACAAATTCTCAGACATTTCACCAAAACCCTTATCTGTCTCAGCCAAGTCCTGGCTGCAGTTTTCAGCCATCAAAGAAAGAAGTTGGTCCTTTGATCCCTCAGCTTTTATACTGACTATGGATGGGATGGAATACCCTTGTGGTCAGCTTCAGATCACTAGTCTTGTCTGCTCATACAACACTTTTCCATTTCAAACCCTCTAATGGGGCTAAAAACAAAACAAGGTGACCTTGGTTGTTAAAGCAATTCCCTGGCATAGACTGGATATTGGTCTTATCCCTCTGAGAACCAACAGTTTTCTGCAAAACATGCTGATAATTTCAGAGTTAGGGGAAAAGGAAAGGAAAGGAAGGAGAATTACTGAACAGAAAGTTGGCTCTGCTCTACCTCAAACCAGGACACCACCATAATCTGCTGCTGGGACCAAGGACTGGTAGACTTTAGGGCAGAGCTCAGCAATAAGAACTGTGTCCAAGGTGCCTTCTACTGCTCTGGGTGGGTGGTCACTAAAACATGAGAGGCTTTGAAAGCTTCACTGGCCAGCAAAAGCCTGGCTGCAGGAAACCCAGTGCCCATGGGCATCTCTCAGAGCTACATGGGGTAGTGGAAGGCAGGATGCTGTGAGTCACCCTCTCTGCCAGAAGCGATTTGCTTCTGTTTTGCCCCTGAAAACCGACTGCACTTAATAAATCCAATCTCCATAAATTCTGCCTTCTTTCCTCATTCCAGCTCAGCTCAGCCTCAACAGACAGAGTGGGACTTGCCAGAGAAGGACAAACCTGCCACATCCATCCAGTGCTTCCTCGGAGATCTCATGGGTGCCCTGCGTGGGAGGGCTCCGATGCTTTCTGCTTGCATCCACGAAAGCTGCTTTCGTTTTCATTTTACTCTCATCGCTGTGAACTCGGCAGCTCCACCCGAGGCACCAGAAGCCAGTGCAGTGCTGGAGCTCCCAATCTCTCTGCGGCGGTGGCCTCTGAAGAGGAGGAGCAGTGAGCAGCAGCGCAGGACACTCAGGTGACAGCCAGTCCCGCGGCTCCAGTGAGCGATGGAGGCGCAGGCAGGGCTGATGCAGGGTTGGCATCGATTTGGGAGTGGGGATGGCCAGCCAGGCTCCATCTTGCTAAGCTCATTTGGGCATGGGGGTGGTGGGGACAGCTCCAAAGTGTCCCAGGCAGCTTGCAAGGGAACCTCCCCAGAAGCAGCATGGTGCAAAGGAAGGAATGGCTCTGCTAAGGGCTTTGGGGTGCCCAGCAAGCTCTGGATGTGCTTGTCTGTCCCCCTATGATGCTGCTGCTGGCACTGGGAGGAAGAGTTGCTGCTGACCTCCCCTCTCTGCCACAGATGTCACAGGAAACATGGCAGCCGAGCCACCAGACCACCCTGCTCATCCCCAAGCCCCGGGGAGGACGAGCACAGTGTGCCATTTACCTGCTGCTGGCCTTGTGCACTGCAGCTCTCTTCCTGGCTGGGGAGCCACTCATGCCCGCTGCCCGCAGCCTCATCTTCTACTTCATGACCCTGGAGATCAGGGCACTGCTCAAGGGTATCTGCTATCTGGCTGAGGAGGTCTTCCACATCCAATCCAGGTGAGCCATCTCCTGGGACCTCCCTGGGGGAAAAGGACATGGTCATACTTGGTGTTTTTGGGGAATCTGCTCCCTTGTCTGTATGGCTGTGCTGTGCCCCAGCAGCACACACTGCTCTCCATCACCCTCCCATATCTTCCTCTCTCTCTTGCCTGCCCAGATCCCTGTATGGCTGCAGACTTTGTTATTTCCTCTCAGTAGTGGCTCCCCGGTATTCCCCTTCATTGGGGAACAGATCTCAGCCACTTTGGCAGTGCTGGAGGACATGGGGCTGTTGGAGAGTCTCCTCTTGCTATCCACAATGACATTGAGTGTAGTCCTCTCTGACACACATATCAAGAAATTCAAATCCTCCCCTGGCTCAGGGCACCCCAGGATGTGTTGAGGAGGGTCTGACAGGGCTCCCTGACTCCAGACTGCTCTGTGAAGTTATCCATGTGGGCAGGGAGGTGGGAGTGCTGGCTAGTGCCCCAGGGGCTGCAGATGGGGATGGGAGGTGGATGTCCACCAGCCTATCCCCTGTCTCCTTCTCCCACCCAGGTATCATGGGAGCTTCTGGATGGCTCTGAGTGCCTGCTTCTGCCTGCAGTGGCATGGGCCCATGCTGCTCATCTCTGGCTCAGCCTATGTGGCTCTTCTCAATGGAGATAGGCAGGAGCTCATCCTCCATCTCGGCCTTGCCAGCCTCTGTGAACTTCTGGTCCTCGCTCTGGGGCTCCAGGTAGGACCTCAGCATCTCCAGTCTGGCCAGCTTCTCAGGGAGCAGTCGTGGGGACAAGCACAGGCCACCCACATGCAGCCCCACAGCAGGAGAAACATTCTCCTTAGCTCAGCCCCAAAGAGCTGATCTCTTCAGCCCCAGGCTGCCTTCTAATGAGCACTGTCAGCAGCCCTGCCACAGCCCCACTGACACAAAGAAACAGGAGCATTTTTAAATCTGTCAGTCAAACCGATGCTGGAGGGGAAAAGGGCAGCCTGTCTGGTCTCCAGAGGGTTAATTATTAGGTGCTGAGGGTGGCAGAGCCAAGCTCCAGCATTAGGAGGGCTCTGCTTTCTTCCAGCAGAACTGCAAGAGGAAGAGGGGTCAGGAAGGCTACAGAAAGGTGCTTTGGGAAGGGTAGGTATGGGGTGGCTGTGGGGATTCAATATCCATTTCCTCCTGAAAAAACATCCAGAGGTGGCTGGGGAAATTCCACTACCAGGTGCTGGGATGGCTCCTCCCACATGCGGGAAGTACTGGGCAGGTTGTACAGAGCTGCACTGGGATACAGTCATCCCCAAGGAGAGTGCAACCCAAAAAAACCTGCCTGGCTCACCCCTGTGTCATTCCTCATCTGCAGAGGCTGTGTGGGCCACTGAAGGCTCTTTGCAAGAGCCAAAATGGTGGTGGAAGAGCTACTCACTCTGCAGGTCTCTGGAGAGGGTGTCTGGAACCAAATGCTGAAGAAGAACCCAGCCTTCCTCATCCCGGTCTATCTTTCTTTCCTTCTGCAGAAACCTTCAGCAGTGGAAATATCTGAGATGTCTGAGAGGTCCAAGCAGAACGTTGCTCATGGGCTTGCCTGGTCTTATTACGTTGGGTACCTAAAATTAGTCCTGCCACGTATGTAGCTGTTTCCCTGCATTATCCTGCCAACAGGCAGAAATAGCTCCCAGTGGCAATCCTCCCACTTTCACAGTGTCAGTGGGGAAATGGGGAGCAAGGTGGGAAGTGGCTGTACTCAACCCAGGCTCCTGTGCCTGATGCTCTCTTCCATCAGGGCTGAAGAAGTCAATGGAAGAATTCAGCAGAGCCAACCCCAACGCGCTGGCATGCAGGGAGACCTGGAAGCTCCACATCTTGCTTCCTTTGAGCTGTGATGTCTATGACGAGCTGGAAAAAGCTGACAGCAATATCCAGTATGTGACAGACCTCACAGAAACCACCCTGCCTCGAGGTGGCATCAAAAAGAGGGTCTACAAGCACAGCCTCTATGCCATCAAGGATGTAGACAAGGTATCCTGAGGGCAGTGTGGGGAGAGTGGTTGGTGTGCATCAGCCCAAAGGTCTTCCTAGCCTCAGGTCCCAGCCCAGAGGTGGCCAGAAGGGCAAGGTCACTCCTGTTAGATACTCCCTGCTTTCAGCAGGTTTCCATGAGATAGGTCCTGTCTGTGCTGGCCACCTGGCTGCCTCCTGCCAGGCTCAATTCTTGGGCTCATTTAACCCCTCCTGGAGTTCATTTAAATTTGGAAAACAGCAGAAAACTGAGTAGAAAAAAAAACCAAAAACCAGATAGGGAGTCCAAGTCTCCTTTTGTCATGAAGAGGTGCTTGAAAATGTCTGTGTGAGCCATTATCTCTTTTGTGTCTCTCTGCTTCCCCCCATCACCTCTCTTCCAGGCTGAAGATCCCTAAATCCCTCCATCCCATATTGCATTCATCTTCCCCCACATCTCCAGACTTACCCGCCTCTACATGGAGGAAAGAACACATTGGTCCTGCTGACATAGCCATGGCTGGAGGCATGAGCAGAGCATTGCTTCTCCCTAACTTACCCTTTGGTGATGGCTGAGCTCTGAGCAGCTGCTTTTAAAGCTTTCAGGGATTCCAGAACGTTTTTCCTGGCCCTGCTTCTGGGGAAGTACAGACAGTGCTGGGTGTTTCCTGCTACCATACACACACTGATGCTGGGTTTCACTTGCAGGTCTCTTGCTGAGTCATTTGGCACACAAAGAGCTCCAGCAGCTCTGCAGCTTGGACCTATCCTGACCCTCTGCCTGTTGTCAGTAGAATGTGTCCCTCAGCTCACTGCTCACTCGTGGGTCAATGCACTCACAACAGTGACTTTGTCTCCCATCCCTGGCACCTGCCCTCAGAGGCTACTAGCTTGTACTATTACACTCTAACAACCCAAGGATTCTATCCCTCTTTTAAAACACTTCACTGAACTTTCCAATTTGCACAGACTTACTCAGAGGATGCTTTGCTCCTCCTTGGAATTTTTATGTCCTCCCAGGCTTCTTTGCTCAGCCTCTTCCTCGCTGTGCATTCACCTTGCTGGCATTTATCCTCTTCTCCATCTCCTTACCTTCCACTAGGATGCTCAGTCTTCCCCTTCTCTTGCAGAAAAGCCCCTCAGAAGGTTTGGGCAGGTATGGGCAAAGGATTGAACTTTGTGGGGAAAATTACTCTCCAGGCTGTGGCTTGAGAGTGCTGCCCTGCAGGAGGAAAGCAGCTTCCTGAGCCTGCTCAGGGCATGGCCTTACCTACCTCCCTGCAAGGGCAACAGCTCAACCCAGGGCAGGGGGACACAGGCCAGAAGCAGTGTCACACAGTACCATTGCAGGCCATGGAGCTGCAGAGGGGTCTTCAGGGCTCTGCCCAACACCTCAGTGCCCAGGCAGCCCCTTTTGCAGCCCCTCCTGCCCACATTTCTTTTTCTTCCATCCCCTCAGCTGTGGCACTGTGCAGTGGAATATGCCACCCCACTGCAGACCCTCTATGCCATGTCTCATGATGAGTGCTCTGCCTTCAGCCGGGAGGAGCGTCTGGAGCAGGCCATGCTTTTCTACAGGACATTGGAGGAGATCCTGAGAAGCTCCAAGGAGTGCACAGGCACCTACAGGCTCATTGTGTACAAGGGTGAGTGGGGAGGGGAAGAGCAGAGGGTGCCCAGCCCTAGGAGTGACCTCAGAACAGGGAAAAGAAAGGGAAGCAGGAGCATGGGGAACCCCAACATAGTGGGGGATATCAGCCAAGTCCTTCCTGACATAGAAGAACTTCTTGCCATGAGTCCTGGAGAAGTGGGGATGATGATGGCAGAGCTGGTTCCAGTCTTCCAGGGGATGGAGGTGCTCCCTTGGGTACTGATGTTCCTGGGGAAAATGACTGGTCCCACCAAGCCCTTCCCAGCAGTGGGACAGTTTGTGTGCTGACTCAGTGCTGTTGCTGCTGATGGGTGACAAGAAGGAACAAGGCTATCCCTTCTTCACTTCCCTTCTCCTCACCTCTGCCAGAGCAGCAGAGCTTGTAAACAAGCAAGCTGCTTCTCCCTGAAGTGAATCTCATTGTTTTTCAGAGGGAATTCCCGATGGGAAGCATTTCTATCCAGCGAGGCTGTTCCCACCACAAGTACTACTGGGAAACCAGCACATAGTCCCAATATTTTACTCTCCTTCCCCCACTTTATCTTTCATTTCCTTTCTTCTAGCGTGCTGAAAAGGGGAAGACAGAACTGTATTTTGAATTATTAGGAAATGGGGCATATTTTGAGGCATTTCCCAGGGACTCCTCTTTCCCCTGCCTTGGGCCAGACTGGTGAAGGTGGGTTTTGTCCTTCTGCTCTTCCAGATTTGGGCAAAGCAGAGACCCACTTCTTGTCCAGAGAGATCCTCTGGCATCTCCGGCAGCAGTGTCATGAGGAATATGCCATGTATGAGGAGAACCATTCACACAACCCCTCCACAAGCCTCAACTCAACTGAGCTCGACCTCCAGATAAGTGAGTCAGGCCTGCCACGGCCTCTGAGGAGTGACTGCTTCTAAACCCCATGGCTGCCCAGCTCCTCACCTCTCCCTTGGGGTTCCAGTCCCCCCTTCACAAGCCCTTTCCTCTTGCAGCAAATTCTGCCCGTGGTAGCAATCCCCGACCTCCAGCAGCAACTGCCCACCAAAACCTCCTGTGTACCATGTTTACTGGAAACAGCTAACTCAGACCACAGTCCTGTGACATACTTCCCATTTTCTTTGTTGTACATATCTCATATAACAATCTGTGGATGGTTTGGTGTGGTTTGTTTTCTTCTTTTCATCTGTTTTGATTCATAGCATATAAAGACTTTTCCTCCAGACTAAGTAGCTTTAAATCCTGAATCTCAGGCTTGATGTCTGCCCTTGGCAATCCTGTGGATAGGGTTCTGGAAATCCCAGTGCAGATGTTTATGCTGGGTCAAATCCATCCAGAATGGGCTGGCTCATCTGTGGGGACAAGGAATATGTGCAAAGGTTTCATATTAGAGTAGGGTAGGGTTAGGTTAGACATTAGAAAGAAGTTATTCCCCATGAGCATGAGAGAGGTGGTGGAGACCCCATCTCTGGAGACATTCAAGGCTTGATGTGGCTCTGAGCAACTTGATCCAGTGCAGAATGTCCCTGCTCACTGCAAGGAGTGGCACTGGGTGCCCTTTGAAAGTCACAGGGCTCATCTCAGGAGCACAGCCATACCACCCAGGGTTCCTCTCTAAGGAGAAGGGGAAAATCCTGGCCATACTATTGTGAACTGATGGACAAAAGCTTGGATGATTGTTGTTTCTGCTGGAAAGAAGGCAGCCTTGAAAACCTCTGATCTGCAGTCAGCCACCAGCACCTCAGGCACAGAAAGAGCAGAGCTAAACACAGAAGCACTGTAAAACCCATCTGGCAAAGCAAGGCACAGAGAGCCTGGAACTCAGCTCCTTCACCACCTTTTGAAGCCTCTGGGATTCAAAGGGAACTGCTCAGGCTTCTGAGCAGGGAGCAGGACCAGTGAGCACCTGAATTTCCTATCCCTCATGCCATGGCAGTGTGGCAAAGCTGCAGGGATGCCT
The DNA here is from genome assembly GCA_013400935.1 of Turnix velox. NCBI lineage: Eukaryota > Metazoa > Chordata > Aves > Charadriiformes > Turnicidae > Turnix > Turnix velox. Next base: position 10,346 of record VZTY01022571.1, read on the forward strand.
GCAAGCCCTCTGAGCCCTGTAGGACAGCATTTTCTGCCTCTCACAGGCTGATACTACTCTCCCAGCCTGGAAATCTGCTCTGTGCTGAGACCTTCTGCCCCCAGCATAACCCTGAGTAAAGAGGGATTGGCTACAGCTTATTCCCCTCTCATCTAAAGCCACTCACAAAACAGCTCCAGTTTCCTCTCTCCCTCCCTAGCTTTTCTTCCCAGGATAAAGCTGCTCTTACCTGGCAGCTGCCTCTCAGCAAAGCACTCCAAGTAAATAAAGCTCCATCTTTCACACACCCAAGGGAGAACATGGTGGGAGATGCCTTTCCCTGGCTCCAGCCCAGCAAGCTCACAGAGAAGATTCAATTGTATGTTGGTCCTGCTGGGACTGGGAATTGGAACTCATTTCAGGATTCTGTAAAACCCTTAATCTGCCATCTAATCTCTGACTAGTGCATCTGTGCGAAAGACAAAAATGACAGATGAAAGGGAGGGTTTGTGACAGCAAAGGGCCAGCTCCTCTTGGCCTGCTGGTTTGCAGAGGGGTCAGAGGTCTCTATCAAGGCTTCTCTGCTGTGCCTGGTGCTGCACTGGCTGAGAGGTGAGAGCTGAGCTGGCCGGAGACCTGCTGCTTTTGGTGTACCCCTGAGATATGGATCCTGATCACCCACCTCTTCTTTGGGGCCAGCATTCCTGAGGACACAGAGCAAATTCTGTGGGCTGAGATTCGAGGACATCAGGGACCTCAGCAACATGAGAATGGACAGAAGGGGCAGCATGAGCAGCAAACCCAGCACTCCTGCAGTCCACAAGAGTTTGCACCTTCAAACCTAGCAGGTTCACAAACATTGTCTCCTTTCTGACTCCCTGCTTCCTTCCCATTTGGCCACTTCCTATCTTGCCCATTACTGTTTTCAGTCAGTTTGGGCTAAAGACTGAATAGTTCAGTCTGCACTAGCAGGGGACAGGTAGAAAGACAGGCACAAACCTGACAGTGTGACCTTGTCCCAGCAGAAAGTGTGCTGCCAGCCAAAGGCTCAGCTTTCGCTCAAGGCCAGAGCCCAAGGTCCACAAATGGCAAGGTGAAAGCCTTTGCTGGCAGAGAGAATTGCAGGCAGAGCAAGAGGAAAATCAAACCTCCGAAGTGGAAGTTTAGAACCATAGAACACAATCCTAGAATACACTGAGTTGAAAAGGACCTTTAAAAAAACATCTAGTCCACAGTGAGCAAGGACCACTGGCAGTCAGGTGTGCTTGCCAGCCAGGGAGAGCTTGGATGGAGAAAAACACACCAAAAAGTGCTGGTGAGGCTTCGCTCCTTCCGTGAAGAAACAGCACTGACCGTTCAGTGGTGCTGCGCTGCCCTCAAGCGTTGTTTTTTAGCATTATCCACATTTTCCAATCCTTCACACTTCCACTTTTCAAGTTTTGTGCTTGTGTGTACCAAAAAAAGGCCAAGATTCTTTATTGGCAAAAAGAACTGTCAACTTCAGATCTTCACTTAGATCCTCCCTTTACTTTTTGCTCATCGTTTTTGCTCTTTCCTCATCAGTTTTGTCCTGGCTTTTGGGTCTGCAGCAGTAAGAGCAGGAGCCAGGCAATGCAGCCAGCCTGCTGCTACCACGGCAGCTGAGCATGGCCCTGGACCAGCTGGTGTGGCACAAAGCCATGCAGGGCAATGGTGACCTCTCTAACTGTGGCCACGTGGACACAGAGAGGACATCCTGAGTCACTCTGAGCAAAAAAACAACACTGACATTCGAGCTGCTTCAGCCACTGAGGGAAGAGCGACTACAAACACATCCTGCTGATGAAAGAGAGAGGAAGGAGGTTTAATTAGGTTGGGACTTGTTTTGTCTCTCTCCCCTGTGGCTGATACTGCCCTGGGCTGAACAAAGCCTCCTGAGGCCAGACACTGTTCTCCATCCCTTGAAATCAACAGAGAGAGGGAGGGGGATTGGCTCTACCCCTGGCAATTGGGAAGAGGATGGTTTTCTCCCCATACTAGGGCCAGGAAGAGGGTGGGAGAGATCTTGAGGCACAGGATGAGCAGCCACATTTGAGATCAATGTCCCACCACTGACACTAGCCACAGCAGCAGTGCAGTTGTCCTTCTGGCCCATACCAGCACGCCAGAGGAATAAAGATGGCACAAAGACTCAAGAAATTATTGATTTGCTCTAGATCCCTACACTGGAAGCCAAATTCTACCCTTCTGTTGCTCTGCATGTCTCCAGGCTGGAGCTGCAGGAGCACACACCAACCCACACACAGCTTCTAACAAACTCTCTGGAGGTGTTCAAGACTAGGCTGGACAGGGCACTGGGCAGCCTGGTCTAGTGGGAGGTGTCCCTGCCTATGGCAGGGGGTTGGAACTCGATGATCTTTGAGGTCCCTTCCAACCTGGACTATTCTATGATTCTATGTGGCAGATACCACCATCTGCCCCAGAGCTCAGCTCCTCTCCATGAGCCAGGGACAGTGTGTCCTCACCCCATGATAAGACACTGGAAGAAGTATCCCAGAGAGGTGGTGGAACCCCCAACCCTTGAGATATTGAAGGTGAGGCTCTGAGCAACCTGCTCTAGTGCAGGATGTCCCTGTCACTGCAGGGGGTTGGACTCGGTGGCTTTTGAAGGTTCTTTCCAAGTCTGTGATTTTTTGATTCTGTCATCTTCAAGGTCCCT
>VZTY01022572.1:0-33241 GCA_013400935.1 Turnix velox
TGTCTTCATCCCTGAACCTGCACCTGAACCAGCTTTGTGCTAGGGAGGACTTCCTGGGCCAGATGGCTATTTGGGAAATGAGCAGCAAGACCTGCAGCAGGTAGCATTAATTTTGAGACACCACAAAGTTATTGAAGTGAAGGATCACTCTGAATTTGCCTGTTCTTATAATTTGTTATCCATGACTCTTCATAACTGGTCAGTGCACTTTGGATCCCAGCAGAGCATCCTGGAAACCAGTGCTGACTGTTTCTCTGGTAAATGCTAGCTCATGTTTTCTGCCCTGGAAACACCAGGGAACTCACGCTAATTTCCTGTCCAGGTCACCACTATTTTGGAAGCTGCATGCTTCCCCTTCAGAGAAGCTCAGGTAAAAATCTCTAAAAAATTCCAGGAGCCCTCTGAGATTGACTCACAAGAAAGTCTGGCAGAGGAGAGTGGTAGAGAGTAGAGGACACAGTTTGGGGACACCTCTCCTGAGATAGGAAGCCTCATCCCCTTGAAATATAGACAAAACCTCCTGCCTCATCTCTCTGCTATTGTTTTCTTCCCATGCTTAAGTCTATACATGCCCGTGTTGGACTAAAGGGCAAAGAAGCAGTTTCTGTCCAATCTCTAGGGCAGATAAACAGCAAAAAGACTTAAGGAACCTCTTTGGATGATGTCACCATACAAATAAGGCCAGGAAAACTTGGCTTTCTGGCTTGTAATTTGTCCAGAGCAGCCCAAGATTCAAGAAAATGCTGTTTGGACGTTCCTTTTTACTGTGGGCACTGCTGGGCAGCAGCTGTAGAGCATCTCTCTTTACTCTTCCCCATTGCTATGTACAAATTTGGCTCTTTCCACTTTGCTGGGAGACCAGTTTAGAGTCTTCCTCAGCCAAGGCATCTTAGTTAACTGCTCATTTGCAAACACTGATCCACAATCAGTTTTGAGCTGACACAGAATTCTGTTGATCTGCTCTGATTGTATTAGATGCTAAACATATCTCTTATTGATGGAGACCTGAACATATTGTACAATACCTGTAATAAAACAAATTTCTGCAGCAGAGTAAAATGACTCAAATCTGAGTCGAGTTGTTGTTCTCTCAATGTGGCAAACTGTGTTTAAATGGGTAGTAACATTAACTCTGAAATAACATCAGAAATATATTAGGTAAGTAAAACAGAACTAGGATGGGCTGATAATTCTGTTTTTCAACTCTGTTTAAAGATCAATGGTTAAAGATTAATGTTGCTTGAAAGCACAGAAGCTTAATGATGTCTGGCAGGACAGAGGAGAGAAATAAAATGGAGTAGGAGGAGACCTCATAACCTTGAAACAACAACCTGTGAGGAAGATAAACAAAGACTGGGGACTGCAAGAGAAAAAGGACGAAAGGAAGTTTAGACAAAGGAATGGACTACACCAAATGGAAAATATACATAAAGGTAAGAGATAAGGAAAGCATTCTATGATTGCCACAGTGTCACAGAGTCATAGAATCACAGAATGGTTTGGGATAGAAGGGACCTTAAAGATTATCTAGTTCCAACCCCCCTTCCATGGGCAGGGACACCTCCCACTAGACCAGGTTGCTCAGTGCCTCATCCAGCCTGGCCTTAAACACTTCCAGGGAGGGGGCATCCACAGCCTCTCTGGACAACAAGTTCCAGTGGCTCACCACCCTCAGTGAGTGAGTAAGTTTCCTAAACCTGTGTCCTGCAGCTGCCAGACCCTCCAACATCACTGCAATGACCCATCCTTTCATCAGGAAATGCTCTCCTTGTTGTCTTCTGGGTGACAATTGCCACCTTTTGAAATACATGATCTTACACAGCACCTGTTTGAATTGAAATCTCAGACCTGACACACAAGTCATTTAACACAAAACAGAAGTGAAAGGGAAAACACACAGGTAGCACTTTGTGTGTTTCAAATATCCTAATATTTTTATTGCCTCCCTAGAAGAGGGAAGATGGTGAGTCAGGCTGACAGCGCTCTATGTGCCCCTAGGCTGACAGAAAAACCAGAGAATTTGCTCATATTTGCAAAGGTATAAGGTAAAATGATACCTGATGGTCAGAAGGGAAGCAGAAACTCTTTACTGGCTAGTTTAAAGCAGAATGAAACCAGAACACAGGGTGGTAATTCACACATCTCCTGTCACTTTTTGAAGAGCATTTATTCACAGGCCAAGAGGAAAATTCCTGTGGTGAGTGTGCAGCTCACACTCCAGCTCTGTGCTAAATTGGTACATTTCAGATGAAGTGAACAGGCCGTGATTTGTCTTCAAGATGTGAGAATCAAGACCTGTGCATTTTGCCTGTGATTCATTTTTCAAAAGCAAAGGAGATGGTGCATTGTGGCATGAATAAATTTGTGCTCAGTGGGGAAAAGGCTCATCCTGAGCACATCTACCCTGGCATCACCACAAAACTACCCATGAGATTTTTCAAGTGCTTTACAGATGAGAACAGCCCAGTCCTTCAAAGCAAGATTGCCCCTCACTCTCAGGGAGATATAGAGGAAGTAGAAAGTCCTGCAAAAATTACAGTGATCTGAACTTTTTCAGCATTTAATCACAGAATGGTTGGGTTGGAAGGGACCTTAAAGATCATTTGGTTCCAATCCCCCTGCCATGGGCAGGGACACCTCCCACTAGACCAGGCTGCTCAGTGCCTCATCCAGCCTGACCTTAAACACCTCCAGGGAGGGGGCATCCACAACCTCTCTGGGCATCCTATTCCTCACCACTCTGACAGTAAAGAACTTTGGACCTGTGCTGTACCATCAACCTGTTGGGTTCAGATTATGAGCCAATTTTGACTCTTTCGGGAAGAAATGTTTTCTTCCTTTCCACCCTTCCAGGAGCATTATGCAGATTCTGCTTTGAGTAGCATCATGTTTGTCTCTGACAACAACTGCAATAATGTCAAGAGCGCTGGAGTGTTTTGAAGCCTGCTTTATGATATTTTGAAAATTTTAAGGACACTACCTGATTTTGTATACAGTAACTTGAAGGCTTTTTTGTCAGACTTTGTATGTATTTATACTGAAGTGGGTGATTTCTCTAACCCCTCCTGGCATTTTAAAATATTGGCCACTGAAGGTGTTCTCTTGCTGTATCTTTGAATTAAAGAAAAGAGTGAAAAAGGTAAAAGAAGTAGTTTTCTTGCTGTAGAAAAGACATTGATGCACTGTTCTTTTGCAGCTAGGCTTCTGAGAGCTTAAGTCAACTGTATGATGGAACATAAGCCCAAAATCCAGGCCAAAAATGAAATATGCTCTTTAGTCAAAAAACCCCTCATTTGAATAGTGCTGTATTTCACTGCAAAGGGGTATCACCTGGAGCATGTTCAAGTACCCATGTCACATCATTCAAGAAGTATCCAAATGTGAAGCAAAGAAAGCGAGATATCATGGAGGCAGATAAAAGCCCCTCCTGTGGAGCAGAACAAAACAAAACTCAGACTCGGATCCAAAGAAGTGAACAGCTGAATGAGCTTTCAAAACCACCTTATTTTCTGACAACAGATTAGTTCTGATGAATAGATATTTACTCATCTGTGAGGGGGGAAAAAAAAATTGTTTCTACTTTTCCACTTTAATTTCAAGGATTTGATAGGCTTCAGTCTGGGCTGGAGCACTCAAGATAAAGCAAGCAGCAAAACCACCTCAACCAGCTCAGATAAATTAATCTGCAATATCACAAAAGAGCAGTAAACTGTGGTTTCCCTTTCTCCTCTTGATCGAGAGGGATTCCCCAGGTATGAGGCGTGTCCTGTAGCCCATCAGAGCTGTTTTTCTTGCTACTTTCATCAGAATTGGGATAACTGGACTCTGCTTCTCATTGTGTTCTCTCCTGTTCACTAGCCAAACCCTCCTGGCAACATGGGAACTCTACCTTGGATAATTCATGTTGAACAACTTGGTCCTATTCCTGGTGAGTCCATCTTAAGCTCACAAATGGAAGTATAGAAGTTAAAATAATGGAATTCATTCTTTTATCATCAACTCCAGTTATAAGGTTACAGTTAAAGTAGGTTTTTTTTAAATAATGTTTTTGAAGAAAACCTGGGGATTTTGTGCCTCATGAGATGATACTGATTATGAAGAAATTACTCCCCTCCTGAAAACTTTTAACTGTAAAATTTTATCTGCTTTGGAAATGTGAAAACAAAGGATTTAGTATCAAAACTTTCTTATATGTTTTGTTCTTTAATAGCTTGAATATTATTTTGAGTTCTGTCATAAACATGACTTGATAGGCTTTGTTTAGAATGTGTGAATTTACAGTGTGAAATGCAGCCAGACATAACATGACAGTTATGTATTTTCTAACCTTTTAAAATAAGTGTAATTACTACTGATTAGAGACTGAACTAGAAAAGTAACACTAAATCTCTCAGTGTTTCTTATTAATTGCAAAGAGCACTAAAAGTATTACACAGGGAATGGCTGTTTTCAATTACACTTGGAATAATTCTTCCAATACGCAGAAAATTCCTTTCTTTTATATAAACTAAAGGAGCTTCAGACTTTTGCTGGGTGAAAAAAGTTTTCTGAATTTCAGCTACTCCTCTAGAGCAGAAAGAAAACAACTCTTCCAGGATCAGGGTTTCTAATGAGCCCCAAATTCTGCCAAATTCTAATCGGTGTCGATTTTCTTTTTCTCACTGCTGGTTATCTGTGTATCTGATGTTTGAAAATTTCCCCAGTCACCTTTGCAAATAGGAAGAGGAGACTTTAGGTGGCAAGGATCGCATTTACATAGAGAGCAGACACACTTTTCAGGGGAGCACCATCAGACGCTTCATTTTCATTCAAAAGAGACAAGCTGAGGCGGGGCCTCGATTATGCTCAGAAGAGAGGGCAGGAAAGGCAGGGCTTGATTCAGAGACAACCTGTTCAACTGGTAACAAGATAAATTAAGGACATTCTGGACTTCTATACACTTGCATTTTCGTGTGTTCTGCCTCTGTATGAAGGGTGGGTATGACACTGTACATACACGGAGTTTTTATTTTCATCCGAGTCATAAAAGTGAAGTAAATCTCTAAATCAATGAAAAAAACCCACCTTGGCCGCTACTGAAAGTAATGCCAGAAAAAACCCTAAGCTTATGCTTCTGAAACTCCTTTTTAAAGCTTTTATGTTAATCTAAAAAAAAGCTCAGAATATTGATGTTGTCCAAAAGCAAATCGATGCCCCTCATTTACTGCATTTATGTTGCATTTTTAAGTGTGTGAGAAGACTAGTGAAGTTAGGTGTGGATTTATTTGCCCAGCTTTCATTTGATACAACTAATCAATACTAAGGATTTGGTGACTGGCACTTTAAGCCCAGCTTTTTCACAACTCATCTATTGCTTAAGATAGTAATATTAAAACCTATTCAGTGTGTGTGTGTGGGGAAAAAAAGCAATGCAGTTTGTAGGAATAAAAACTGAGGACAGAATATCACACTATCCCAAAATATTGAGAGTAATGGAAGGGATGCAGAAGGCTTTACTTTTAACTACATAATTTATTCAACCAGTATTTTTTTTTTCCAAGGGAAGAGAATTGTTATCAGAAAATGTCAAGTGGTTGAACTCCAAACCATTCCTGTGAATACAATTATTTTGGACATTTATTAGGCAAAGATTTATCTGTTTAAGGGTATTTCTAAGTCCCATACTGGATGATTTTGTTCTCTTTCAAGAAAAATTAAAATCCCAGTGCTCTGAATATTACCCCAGCATGTGTGATGTTAAATACAACTCCCTATCCCTGCACATTTTTGAAGTGAAAAACCAAAATAACCTAAAGTCTAGCACTTAAACTCTTCCTGAGCTGAACAGATTCAGACATCTGCTCTGAAGCTGTCAGAGCAGAGGTTTGAGCCCTTCTTGGTTTCTCTACGAGTCATCTAATACTCTGTCACGTGTACTTTGATTTTTCCAAAGTTACATTCATAGAGCCTCTTCCTTAATTAAAAACTGACCCTGAAGTGTTCATGTGGTGGAGCAGTTCTTCTCAAGATCTGAAATTTATTTCACTAAGATTTGGTGAAATTCTTGTGAGGATAAAAACCCACCAAGCACGAGTGAAAACGGAAAGCAGAGATAGCTTTAAAATTTTTCCAAAGAACTAGTAAAAATATTTCCCATCCTTTCTTCCCCCCTGTATGACAAACAAAGGCCATTAATAATGACAAATGAATTAAAAATACTCCAATGTCTTGCCTGGGGCTGAAAATTGGGTCAGTAATTCAAGTTCTATGAGAGAGCAATGTTTATGGTTCCCAGCTGCCTCTTTGCCTCCCTAGATTATCTTATTTGTTTCCCTTGGATGCTGAAAATGCCCTAAAGTATATAGAGGAACTTTTAAGAACCACATGTGATTACATAATGACAAAAATGGGATTGTTTGGAATAATTTTGAAATAACAAACTGAGCTACAGATAAAAATTATCTCCTATTATTGCTGATAGAGTGTGATAGTTCAAAATCATACCTTCAGCAATGAGGCTGCTGCATCTTGAAAAGAGAAAATGTAAACATATTTGCAAAGCTGAAGATAGGCAGTTTAAAGCAAAGACAATGGCATCTTAATTTCACCTGATTTGCACACAAAGAAATCAAAATGTTACATGCATTAATATTTTGTCCATATTTGCAAATGGGCTATAGCATTTCACTTGGAAATTTAGTTCAAGCAATGAAATATTGCACTAATACCTGGTATCTGTGTACTATGCAGCACAGCTGTTCCCATTTTAAAAAATCATCATCATCATAGCTTGAATGCAATGGGAAAATAAAAGGCCAGTTCACCAAAATGCACTCACACGTTTTAAGATGCTTACATCAAAGTCTGACTCATATTGAAGACCCTTTTGGGACCTTCTCCATAGATAATTTAAGATGTAGATTTCTAGAAGAGAAGTCGAGGAAGAGAATCCCAGCAAAATGAAACTGCCCTATGAGGACAGGCTGAAGGAGTTGGGGCTGTTCAGCCTGGAGAAGAGAAGGCTCAGAGGGGACCTCATAGTAACTTATCAGTACCTGAGGGGGTCCTACAGAAAGGCAGGGGAAGGAATTTTTAACATAATATCGGATGGGAGGACTAGAAACAATGGATATAAATTAGAGGGGGATAGATTTAGACTAGACATAAGAAAGAAATTCTTTACAGTGAGGGTGGTGAAATACTGGAACAGGTTGCCCAGGGAGGTTGTGGATGCCCCATCTCTGGAGGTGTTCAAGACCAGGCTGGACAGGGCACTGGGCAGCCTGGTCTAGTGGGAGGTGTCCCTGCCTATGGCAGGGGGGGTGGAACTCGATGATCTTTAAGGTCCCTTCCAACCCAAACTATTCTATGATTCTATGATAGAAATCCAAACTTCAGCAAACTTGCCTCTGACTTGTTTTGCCTCTAACTATATTCAGGAGCTGATTACCTTTGCTTTTCCTCTGAACTCACCAACAAGCACCTTGTGTTAATGAATCCGCTTATGTCTTCATTGTAGCAAAAATGACAAAAAAAATTCCACACATAATGAAAACCCAACTGGACTGCATTTATGAAAAACACAAATTACTTTGCAGCATTCTTGGGATACTAGCTGCAGGTCTGGGCACAGAAAGGAGAGAGAGTCATCAGAATGAGGGATACTGCAAAGAATATTAATGAATGTCAGAGTAGAATTTCAGAGATGCTCTTAGAACCAATAAAAATGTAAGGGGGGTGGAAGAACTTGACAAAGATAATAATTTGACAACGCATCCTGGCTAAACCATATAAACTGCAGCATCAGAAGTCAGAAACTTCTGACAGACGAGGAGGAGGAATTGTTTGAAGCAAAAATCAAAATCTTAGCTTTAAAGTATTTGAAGGAAGTAATATTCGTCTGCAACAAAAGCTGATCATGATATAGATACTAAGGCAAAAGGCACTCCAGCCATGGTATGTGCATGTGTTGAAGAGGATGGCAATTGGGTTCTTCATTAGCCACAGTTAACCAGAAATATTACTGGTAACTTCTCTTCTAATGGAGTCAGAGATCTGCAAAGAGAATGTCATTACATCTTCCTTCCACTTTCTATGCACCTTCAGCATCATTTGGCTCCCAAAGGGAACTTACTGACTCTTCTTTCCTTTGTCTTGATTTCCCTTTGCTGTTATTCTTTCATTCTTGGGGCCAGAACAGGAACCTTATTAAGATCCTACCAACATGACATGCATCCATATTTCCCTGTCTCAGTGCAGGATATCCAGCATCATTGCAGGTTAGAGAGGAAATGTATGAAAAGCTGGATTTTGCCTGTCCTGCTCTATTCACCTAGTCCTTTGCCAGCCTTCCAGCTACAGAAATCAGCAGCAGTGGAATGTCTCACCACTCTGCAGTTATCCATTCCACCCTAGCTTTTTTTTCTAGGTGTTTGCTTGACATTTGCGTTGTGTCTTTGTCCCAGGTGTTGCTAGGAATCAAATAACTCCTGCCAGACAAAGTTTATTAAGTCCATTCACTATGCTAAACTCAATATTCATCTCCCTTTAGCCCTGCCTGACATATAAATATGTGAGAGTTTGTGTGTGTGTGTAAACATGCTATAAGCCCAAGGGGATTGGAACAAACAAATTATGTACTATGATACATGGTGACACCAGGAAAGTGGAGCTGAAGGAGTAAAGATGTTGATCTATCCTTGCTAATAAACAATATTCCAACCCTTCTTCCCTCCGAACTGACCTTCTCCTAACCTTCTGAGTGCTCATCTCTCACTTGCTTATTTCTGTGCAGATTTCTTCCATGATTTAATATCTTTGACAGAAGAATACATGTAGTGTTTATTATTGATGCGCCTTGGAAATGCAGATCAGCATGCCCAGAGCAGAAGCAGTTTGTTTACTACTTAATGGTGAAGTGGTTGAATTCTAAAAAGGGCACTGATTTTTTTTTATTTAAAGGCAAGCAAAAAGTAGGCAGTGAAAAGAAACAACCTATTAGAAATTCAGGGCTGCCAACAAGATAATAATAACCTTCCACCATGGTAGAGCAATAGAGGTAATGAATGCCTTTGAACTCCACTTAGAAACATCATCCATTTCTTTCCATTCCTGGCCACTGTTTAAACAATACAAGGCAATATCTGAGGAGGGAGAGTGAAAAGCCCTGGAACAGTTTCCCAAGAAAGGTGGTGGAATTGCCATGGAGAAGTTTTGAAGAGGCAAAACAAACATTGGTAGATGACAGCTAAATGCCAAACCATCCTGAGACTACATTGGCTAGTATAATGGTTCCTTGACTTTGTGTAAAATAAGGATGTGCTGGCTTTACTGGGAGGGGAAGAAGGAAAAAAAAATTAATTGTGCAGCACATAAAAAGATGAGGAAATGCACGAGCTTTTCTGAAATCCAATGCTTGAACTTTGCCTGTAAGATCTATTAGTTTCTTATTGCAGAAAATACTCTTAGGAACAGTGCCTCAATCCCATGCAATCCTTTAAATAAGGACCATTACTGCTCAGTGAATTTCTCCCTCTGGTGGAGACAATGTGACAAAGAAAAGATATTATTTCTATCAGAAGATAATCTTTTTATAGCCCTATAGCTTAGTCCTGGAAAATCCCATTGCTTGGTCATGAGCATGAAGGTCTAAGTTTCACGACTTGGGGGCAGAGAGAGCTCTACAGCATCCATGAGAATACATACTGCAAATATTTGCTTGTCTAATAATCATCAAGAATGCAGGTCTCACCTACTCGCACCAATTGACGACAAAAAAGTGAATTTCTTTCTTCTTGGAGAAACAATGAGTAACAGCAGCACATATTCTTCAAATTTTCTCTGATTTTGGCTGAACAAAGTGATTTTTTACTCAGGTTTTGGGGCCCAGCTTCAGTTCTACCACTTCGCAACCATTTAAAATGCAAGTAAGGACTCAGGGCAATGGGTGCAAGCTGCAACACGAGGTTCCACAGCAATATAAGAAAAAACCTTTTCACAGGGAGGGTGACAGAACACTGGCACAGACTGCCCAGCAAAGACGTGGGGGTCTCCTTCTCTGGAGACATTCTAAACCTACCTGGACACTTTCTGTGTGACCTGGTCTAGGCAATCCTGCTCTGGTAGGAGGGTTGGACTAGATGATCTCTTGAAGTTCCTTCCATTCCCTGACATTATGTGATAACCTGAAGAGGGTGGCACAAAGGCAACCATGCCTAGGAGTTGAGTTAACCCTAGGAACCACTTGCTTCTTCAGGGCCATGTTCTTTTCCATGGAGTGAGTGATCCTCCTCTGTCACCATTTGTGGGATGTGTTTCAGAGTTGTGGATTGCTTGGCAGGGTACAGAGCTGCTATTTGGGCCACTTAGCAGGAGCTCATCATCCAAGATTTTGAAATGAGGCATTTGTGAAATAGCACATTTGTGCAATCAGTGGGAAATGGGGCTCCTTTCAAACATCCCACAGTTCTCAGCACAGTACTCATTGACATAGGATAGAAGCAGGTGACGGGACAGGCATGTAGATTTTCTGGTGAGGTGTCCAGAGAATGTCCCACATTATCTCAGATACCTTTGGCTAGTGGCATGTCCCTGCATGTGCCCACATATTGATGTTTTTGTAGGAATGAAAGTTTAAAGGCTTATGAAAAAATTAGCAACGTCCAGCACATGCTGTTGGTGGAGAATTTACTTCATGGGTTCTACATCTCTCCCATCAAGGAAGGAACATGGTTTTTCAGAGCTGAAATTCTGGATATTGGTGCATTTTTTCCAGCAAGTCCTTAAATGACATGTCCAGTACATATCCCTATAAATAGCATGATTTTGGAAGCTATTTCTTGACCAATACAAAACATCTTTTCATAGCAAACCTTCAGAAAGAAAATTTCATAACTGCCACTTGTCATCACAAGTATTATTTAACTCCCACTCTCTAACTTCCATCTAATAATAGAGACAAGGAGAAGGGAAAAGGAGGGGAAAAAAAGAAAAAATATTAGAGTGTGGAAAGAAAAGTATTCCAGCAGTTTTTAGCAGTGACATCAGAAAAGACAGGAACTAAGGATGTTAATTACACTCTTTGGCCTTCTCTGAATTTTCTATTTAGGTGAGCCTAAGTAATCACTCACAACATTCATAACATCTCTGGGAATGAATTTCAGCCTTGTGAATTCATACTGTGAGAAAAGCATGATAAACAAGCTTCCAGAATAATGATTTGTTTCCACAGAAGGCCAGACCATGGGGAAATGTCATAAAATGAGATGAAGACGGGGTCCAGACTCTAACAGGCAGATAATTCTCCCAAATTGGCTCTCTGCACCATCAAACAATAACTTCAGCTGCTGTTTAAATATAACAGTATTGATCTGGCCAGTGCTAACCCCCCAAATCCCTTCTTCAATTGCATATTGCTTGACAGCTTAGTGGCTCCAAGTCATTTCTCCACAAGGGAGACTCAAGAAATTGACTCCTTCATTGCAGCAGGGTAAAAGATACTGTATTATTCACAGATTAGTTTATCTGAAGCCAGCCCAGCAGTGGCAGTCACAAGAATGCCTGTGAAGCTGTTTTGTCTTCCAGGTCTTCTTTGTCACCCCCCTGCATCTAGCCCAGTGCCAAGCAGATAGCACAGTCCCTGCTGGGGCAGTTTTAGGGGACTCCTTTCACAGTTTACCAGTAAAACTAATGAGTGGGGGTGTACCTTATTGATTAAGGGGAAGTACAGATAGTTGGCTCAGTGTGCAAGAACTAGCAGATGAAGAGAAGACACTCAAATTATTGGTCCCAGTGGAGGAAAAAGCACAAAGAATCAGAGTATTCATTGAGTTGGGAGGGATTTTCATATAGTCTTAGCCCTCTGCAATAAGCAGGGATGTCTTATACCAAATCAGGTTGCTCAGAGCCTCATCAAGCCTGGCCCTGAATGTCTCCTGGGAACGTCACTCTTGCATCTTCAGCATGTGACTTCTGATACCCATGTTCTTTCTGCCAACAAGCAGATTGCCTGCACACTGAAGGGCTCATAAAAAGCTCCCAGTTCAAAACTGGCCCTTTCCACTTCTGCAGTATTTCATAGGAATTTTTGATAAAGGAACCTGTTTACATGCAGGACAAACTGATCTACAGTCTCAGTCTCTCATTCAAAGAACTTTTCATCTTCATGTGGCATCTAATAGCTACTGGTGGGAGGAGAGTCTTTAAATCAGTTTTAGAAGTTGTTTTTTTATTTCTGATTCAACAGGCATGTGATTTCATATTTACTTTAGGGGACACCTGTACATCTATTTATCTATTTGTTGAGACTGCTTTGAAGTGTTTTCCACAGTCACATTAACTTAACATGGCATCCAGGGGCTCTGCAATGAATTTGTATCTCACACGCCACATAAAATCACGGCTTTCCTAGGAATATTTACTCCACTTCATTTGAATTACTTAAGTGTATTTCAATAGCCTTGCACTCCACTTAGCCTCACTCTACTATCAGTGCATTAAGCCCTCTCCAAAAACAGAGCTTCACCTCTTTGGGATAGGTTTTAATCAGTTTGTTTCAAGAAAATCAGCATTGACCTTCTCTTTCTGTAGTGAGGACTAAGTGGGAGCTGCTATGACTCAGTTTGTTGTTATTATTGTATAAGCAAGGATGAATAAGTTAAGAGCTCAGGTTACATAGGAAATATATTGCAAAATAATCCAAGCACAGAAAGCCCTTTACAGTAGGCTCTGTAAAATGCCATTGAGTTCTGATGTTTTTATTCATTATGCAAATTGGGGAAGAGGTAGCCCATCTTACAAATAAGCAGTGTTTGCCTAATGTTTGTTTCAAAAATATTTCTTATCTCTCTGACCTGTTCTTCTGTTCTGCAGGGAGAGAAACTGGAAGTCTCAAGTCAAAAGGAACCCTAGAGAAGAAGTGCACACCTAGTTTTTGGGAAATTCTGGCTCTGTTCCTTCTTTGTTATTTCCCCAAGTGCCACAAAAGTGAAATCCCACATAATCTTCTGATGGGACACAACTGACAAACTGTCAAGCCCTGGGCTTCCTCAGAGAGCACAGACCTCCATGCTGTTAGTTGTGACAGCATGACACAGCATGACCTGACCTTGTTCAGGGAACAGGCCAGATGAGTAGGAAGGAAGATGAGAATTGCCAAGCATTGGTTAACTAGAGTGGGAAAAGTAGATGAGATGATCAATAATTCCAGCTGACAACACAATTCACTTGAACCTATGGGGTGCACCTACAGCTTTTCAGTGAGATAGTGAGAGAAAAAATGTTTAAATGAAGAAAAAAACCAATGCAAATGAAGCCACATCAGTAGCTTCACTTTGTGGGAAAGCACAAAAAAGCTGTCAGATCCTGCACAGCTGCAGAGACTGCCATCTTCACTGCCTGGATAAAGGGAGAAGATCAGAAATGAAGGTCATCAGTTTGCTATCATCCAGTAAAGCTAATATCCTAGAAAAATGTCAATATTCTTGCCTTGGTAAACTGTGCAGTGTATTAAACTTCATAAATCCTCCATCATTTCAAATCCTTCCAATTTGCCTCTTGCTCAGCCACCTACCAGAGAGATTTAGATGCTTTGAACATTTTTCAAAAGCTCTGGTACAGCAGCTGGGTCTGCTTTGCAGTGAAACACAATTATACATTGTCACAAGCCTTTTGCAGAGATATGGGATTCTTCTGGACTGCCCGTGTCCTTGCTACAGGGAAAAAGTTTCTTCTCCTTTCTGTGCCTTCTTTCACTAGATTTCAAGAAGGAATCTGAGTGAGCATTCAAAAATAGTATAGAACCATTAGACCAAAAAGGAATAAAATATTCCTTTTACCAATATCAACTGTATAAGGCAATCCATAGAGATACAGCTGCCCCCCTAAAAAAGAAGGAAAAAGAAAAAAAGGAGCAAAGTTTACCCAGCACAGATTTAGTTCAGTTGATAGTTTGACAGATCCTTCACAGGCTTCCTTCAACAGCTGTTCAATCCTCAGACATCTCTTGTTTTCACAGCAGGCAAACTTGCCTTGCAGCCATGTCTAGCTGCTCATGTGGGTACCCTTCTGGACACCTATTCCTAAGAATCACTCTTCTGAGGGCTTGACTTCCCTCAGACCAGCCTAAATTTATTTGTACCCTGAAACAGGCACATCAGCCTCACCCACCAGTCTAAAGCATAAGCAGGAATAGCTGTCAGTAACAGGAACAATTATGCTTCAAAACCTCCAAATCTAAAAAATTCCAAATCTCCCATGACATTGTCTAAAGCTTGGCTTTCTGTAACTTGATTTTTTTTTTCCTTAGTATTTCAGTTAAATCTCTTTAGTTTCATATTTAGCCCCACATTTGTGAATACAGTGAAACAAAGATCGCTGCCTGTGAAAAAAAACCTGAAACTTTTCATGGAGTTGAAGGCTTATCAGACTTTCCCTATTACTTTCCTTTCTTAGATAAAGAAACTTCTTTCAGCTTTAAACTGTAGCTTGTATCTCATAAAATTCTATCATTTTCATAGCCTTTAGCTGTTAATAACTCTCTTGTAATTATTGCAATTTAGAAACTGCTCTTTGATAATCACTCTCCGATGTATTAATAGAGGGCAGTCAATATGCCCTCTCAATTAAAATTTTAATAATATTTCGAAGGTCTTCTGTGGACAGCAATATCAGAGTAGAAAACATGAAATTTCAGCTGTGAAATTTAAAAAAATGGTTTATGAACCCACTTGCCTATGTAATTTCCTATGGAATGAATTTGTTACGTTCTACAGCTCACAAGTCAAAGGACTGAGCTTAACAGCCAAACTTTCTGAAGAAGTAGAGGTCTGTGGAAGGTACAGATTTGATTGCCTTGTGCTGAAATGACAGTTTCACTGAGGAACTGATTTATCTTCAGTCAAAGTTTCCTCATCTCCCCCCACCTTTACTAAAAGGAGAGAGATGCTCAAGTGTGATGCTTGCATTTGTTATGTGGCATCCATTCATATCTATCAACTTCCCAGCCTTCGTGATATTTTCTAAGGCAAGCATTAACACAAGGAGAAGAGTAAATCTTGTTTGAGGTTCAGGGGGGACCTCATAGTACCTTATCAATACCCAAAGGGGGCCTACAGAAAAGAGGGACTTTTTAATACGGGCCAGGATGGCAGGACTAGGAGTAATGGATGCAAAGAAATTTAGTATGGATATAAGAAGGAAGCTCTCTGCTGGGAGGGTGATGGAACAGGTTGCCCAGAGAGGTTGTGGATGCCCCCTCCCTGGAGGTGTTTAAGGCCAGGCTGTATGAGGCATTGAGAAACCTGGTCTAGTGAAGGTGTCCCTGCTCATGGCAGGGAGGTTGGAACTAGATGACTTTATGGTCCCTTCCAACCCAAATCATTCTATGATCTTGGAAATTCTAGGTT
Organism: Turnix velox; assembly: GCA_013400935.1. Lineage (NCBI taxonomy): Eukaryota > Metazoa > Chordata > Aves > Charadriiformes > Turnicidae > Turnix > Turnix velox. The sequence continues at coordinate 15,384 of VZTY01022572.1, forward strand.
GCTATAAAGTCGCAAAAGTGTTGACTCAAAAGAGAAATGTGATAGTTCTTTTTATCTATCTTATCAAGTTACAACTACTCAATCTCAGGGCTTAAGTGCTTTCTCACTTAATGGTGACTTCATTTGCTAGGATGGTACACAAAGCAATGGAAAGTGATTTGAAGCTGTCCCCACTGTGACAAAACCCATCAGAAGTCCTGAGGTTAGTCCTGTTTTGGTTTTATTTTCACTCAGCTGGCTCTTTTCACCTCCTTCATCAGACACTGTTGAGGAGTTAACAACTGAAATCTACAGAATGCAAAGAATCCTTGTCCTCAGAAGGTAATGAGATACAAGGTCTTCTGAAAACATTTGCAAATCCCTGCATAAGTCTGTCAAAATTCTCAGGAAAGACATCTTGCCTGGATGCTTCCTCAGTCTTTGGTTGCATTCTACTTTCCTATGTACTAAGTTCCATGAGAACTGCAGGAAAAGTGATTTTTCCCTCACTAACTTCAGATGAAGCTAAAACATGTCTGAAGTTGCAAGTTAAATTAACAATTTTGATAGCAAAAGCAAAGCCTGGCGTTGGCAAAAACTGCAGAAAGTTCAGGGAATGACTCAGCCCTGGTGTGTGGAGCTGGGAGCAATGGTACTGGGGGCTGTGGTCCAGCAGGCACTGCCAGTCATGCTGGGGACCAACTGCATCACTGCTGCTGGAATTACAAGAGAGAAAGCCTTGGGCAAGCAGAAGAGGAAATTAACTGCTGATGAGGAGACTGTCCTGAAATGAAGCCGGTGGAAACAGACTGTAAATTTGGCCAGCTGAGGCTTCCCAGGCACACACAGCAGCAAGGCACAAGCAAGACAGAGATGCTTGTGGAACAGATAGAAACAGCACTGTAACAGGTTTTAGGGTACCCTTTCCATCCTGAAAGACACTCTGATTTAAAACCCACTGCAGTGATTTTTAAAAAGGAAGTTCTATTTTTTAAAAAAAAGGTAAATATTTCAGACAGTGTATCATTTGGAAATATATCCACTAATTGTGTAACTACTGTGAAATGGGTGTTTCCAGATGAGACAATGCCCTGCAGCCAATACAATGAGTCTGTTTATGGTGCAATAGCATTTTCAGGAAATGTTAACTGGGCTGCTGCTGTGAATTTCAGATTTTCTTCAATCAGTAAATCATTTCCTCCCAGTTGTTTGCTGTTGTGCCAAATTGTGGTGCTGAATCCAAAGGAAATTATTCCAACCTCTACATCTCTCAATTGGAAATTCAAGGTTTCCAGTTTCTATTGAGGTTTCCTGATCAATCTAGGGTGCAGAGAAGAGGGCAGCATCAAGCCATGGTGGTACAGTGCTGGGGAAAAGTGAGAACAAAATCTTTTTCTAGGATAGAACCCCCAGACTTACACATGCCACATAGTGCTGTTTATTGCCTGCATTGCTAATAAACATTGCACTATCAGAAAGATGAGCATCTACCATTAGAGCCAAACCATAGAGTGTTCCTCTCTGAAAGTATAATTGCATTAATCTAGCTCCTCATCCTTGCAAATGTCGGGATTTATAAGAGTAAAATATGATTTTGTTTGATTAAAATCAAGATATTTCGTCACACTAGAAACAACAACAGAAAGGGGTTTCTTATATTTCAGAAAGGGGTTTTTTATATTCTTGAATTTTACAGTTTTCTAGATTGAGGGACCTAAAGGCTAGTCTCTGCTCCACCTCAAATTCAGTGGGAGGAGGTCATTGAGTCAATAGCTCCAGAGAGAGAACATTTTCTTAGCCCAGTCTTCCTGAGACAGTCTTGCCCAAGAGCTCCTGCTTACATGCTCCTTAATGAGGCTTTTCCAGTCTAACTGGGTAAAATATCCCCAAAGCAAAGTATTCACAAACATTCACAAAGCAGCTGAAATAAATCTCCGTTTTCCAGACAGCCTGAGTTAGTCAATACTGCACAGGGTGAATGACCACACCAGGTAGCTCAGCTGCTGTAGTTTGGCTCAGCACAAGCAGGGAAAAGTATAAAATTCAACTCAAAGGGCAGAAAACCATTGCCTGGACTGATGGGTCTTTATTAGTCTTGCAGAAGTCTAGTGTGTTGCTCTGTGTTTCCTGATTTTTTTTCTCACCACTCCCACTTAAACCTTTGGGTCCTACTCGCTTCTTTTTGAGCATTTAAAAAGCAGCAGAATGGCTTTTTAAAAACATATTTCAAGCAATTTACTTTCTGGAAGGCTGAGAACAGCAAGGCCATTGTGCAATGGCACCACCAGAGTGCAGATGGTGACACTGATCCTAGATGAAGCTCTCATAACTGATGTCTGTGGACATGAGTGATTTCACATATCAAAAGAAAAAAATATCATTGTACAATCTGTTACCCTTCTGCATATTCATTTAATTCAATCCCAATATCCAGTCCCTTTTCCTGTAGCTTCCTGAATTGTTTTGTCATCATAAAAAATCCATGCATAGTCTTGTGTCTGTCACTCATATCTACATGCATCTGGCTGGTGGAAAACAACAAGCTAAAAGCACAGAGCAAAGTAGTTCTGTAACACTGATAAAAATTGTGTGCAAATGCCAGGGGTTCAAATTTAGTGAGGGTGTTGAAGCCACATGTGTCAGAAACTACTGCCTGGGTAAAATTTGCTGTAAAAGTGACCATGTGCTCACCCCTGAGCAAACCCTCTCTAGAGGGAGGATGAAGCTGGTACCACAGCTCACTGAGACACATGTGCAGCAGTGACACACATCTGGCTGTCATCTCACCTAGCAAAATGTAACTTCTGGCAGAGGAAGAGGTGGGAAAGCTGCTGCAGGGTACCAGGGCTGAGCTGTCAGAAACCAAATCCTCCTCTCAGCTTTGCTGCACCTCAAAGTGAAATGTCACATATGAAAAAGAACCTGTGAGCAAGTGGGGGCCAGTCAAACACTGCACTCTCCAATGAGTTTGGTTTCACGTTCTATATTTCCTTCAAGGGAGGAGGGGGACATGTAAGTTCAGTAAAGGCAACTTAATTTTGAGAGGAGTGAAAACACATTCTGATGGAGAATAAGGAAATATTTCAAGCTGTTTTACCTTCCAATTATGTCCAACTGGAATGGAGGACTCTGCTTTGAAAAGTTTCTGTGTTTTTCCAAAAGCACAACAAAACAAAACTCACAGCTTTTGATGTTGAAGGAGTACTGTGGCATTTACCAGTGAAACATCCCAGTGCTTCACTCTCTGACCTGCAGAGACCCAGCATAGCTGGGTTATGGCATCTGATGTATGATGGTGTGAGACATTCACACACTGAGGATGCTGTGCCATAAAAGAAATGTGTTCAGATTCTGATACCCCAGCGGCAAGAAATAACTTCAAATAAACAAGGCCAAACACTGAAGTTAAGTATATAGATTATAAAGATTTTGTGAGTGAGCCCACAGCGCATCCCAAGTAGCCAGGGCTTTCAGCAGAGACCACAGATGTACTACCAGTACCAATAATTAGAAGAAACAGGAGGTTAGGGAGTAAAAAAATATTAAGAAATCATATTTGATGTGTGAGTCAACAAGGCACAGGGTATTAACTATAGATGACACTCATGGACTGACTCCAGGCTTCATCTCTGAGGGGAAGAATAAGAAAGTATATAATTTCTAGTCCTGGCAGGGAAGCAAAGGAAAAAGAACTGCAGCAGCAGCCACAAAGCTATAGGGGTCCCAAATATATGAGCTTCTGCACATATACCTTCTCTGGGGGGAGCCTGCACAATCCTAGAGCATAAACAGCAACAGCTGTTCTTATCCTCATTCTAGTCTGGGTAAGGAGATCTTTCTTATTGCCAGGATACTTTGAAAAATATCTATCTATACCTATATAATTTTTTCCCCAAAAAGTTGAAAAGTTTTTTAATAAACCATGGGGAAAAAAACCCTGAACCTCAACAAGAAGACAACAGAATGTCATGCAGTCTTTCAAATTTCACAAGTTTCACAAATTTCACTAAATCCTCTACATATTTTGTAAAATTTTATAGTGAAAAAACCCCAACTACAGCCAGTATTAATGATCTTTTAATATTTCCTATTATATACTGGTGACCTTCCAAGATGAAAAACTGCAGATTGAGTGAAAAGCTATCACAGTGAAGAACGCAATTCAAAGTCAAACTAAGAGAATATTTAATTGTAATTCTTAAAAAAATTGGTTTAAATACGCTTAGTATCAGCAAGAAATCCAGCCCAGACTGACTTTATGACTGAGACCTTTCCAGACCAAACTCAGCAGTAGCCTGCTGTTTTTCCAAGCACCAATGCAATCATCTGACACTGACATCTGACAGGACTTCACTGTTACCTTTTCCACACTAACATTTATCTCAGTCCACGAAATTCATTCATGTTACTACTTCCACACTGCTGCCACCGTGCACTCACATTTTCCTCTTCCAATACCCCTTTGGAGAAATAATCCCCCCTTGCGCTACTGACCTGGCACCTCCTGAAACATCATCCCATACAAACCACCCCCAAAGGGTGAAACACACCCAAGAAGAAGTGAGCTTCTGAGAGGAAAGGCGTGCATTGGGTTCCACCTGGTGGCCAGGAGATCACCTGGGTATTGACAATACCTGGGCGAGCATCTCACTGCAGCTGGGAGCAGAGACAGTGTCACAGTTTGTTGCTCAGCTGCTGGAAGAGACAACTGAAAGTCATTTTTTAGGGCTTTGTTAGGGGTTGTGTGGGGGAAAGAATCAGCTTTGGAAGTTCTCCCCTCGCCAATGTCACGTGGGTTACAAGCCTGGGGGGGACTCTCTGCAAAGCACTCAGCATCCCAACACCGCAGCACAGTGATGCTCAGTGGCTGCACCAGAGTCATACACCAATCCTAACTGTGCTCATAAATTCTGCCCAAAAAATGGGCCTGCAGATGCTCTGTTCTCTACCATCTCCCAGTGTATTTTTTGGCTGAGCAGTGGTAGCTCTCAGAATGATCCATTACATCCTTCAGATGCAGCAGGGGCTTCTCTGCTGGATATGCAACCACCAGATAGTTCCCAGTAAGCCACAGAGATGGGCCCCAAGGGTGGACTGTGTGCTCTTTATTAGAAGAAAAAGTTCTCAGCGTTGCTAATACGTTTGCATTTCCCCACAAAAGTACAACTCTAAAGAATTATTGTCATTGGAACACTCACCCTCAGGAAACTCTTGGCAGGATACTTCTGCAAGAACTTCCTGTCAAAGGAAAACAACCACCAGATGTCATTGTAGGATAAATTGTAAAAAAAAAAAACTATTCAAAGAGCACAAAGCAAATTCAGATTATTTCACTGGTTCTCCAGTAGTCCCATACAGTATGTCATTGGGGCCACATGTCCTTTTCTCCTTAACTTGGAATGAGATCATCTGGGGATACTGGGTCGAAGTTACAGGCTGAACTTTGCAGTCAGTTAGACTCAGAGCAATTGGCTACACACTGAACTTAGTTTTAACTGTGTTGTGTACTTGTCAATATATTAATTTTAAATTTACTTTTCTCCAATCATATCAGTTGCTCTATTAAACATTACCCCTGTGAATAGACATGTGATCACACATAGATACTGCCATGGTTTTACTGCTGCTGCCCTTACAAGAACCCATGTACCTATTGAATTGGAATAATATGATGGAAACACACAGAGAGCATCCACTTATGACTCCTGTTCCATCTCCATTGAGGTGTTCCTCCCAAGCAGCTCATAGTCCTGCCTAGACAGCTCCAGATATTTCTTGCACCCTTAAAATATGTTCAACAGAGATGAGGGGCACATGCTGGATGTCCATCCCTCATGTCCATGTCATGGAACACTGACATAAAACAGCCCTGAGCAGCTGATAGACACCAGTCACAGATGCGCACTGGAGCTCCTGCTCCTTTCCACTGACACCAACCAGAGGGACCAGCTGGGTTGAGATAAATCCCATCTTTCTGTACATAGTGCAGCACCATTCACATCTCAGAGGTCCCCTGCCAAGACCTGTTTCACTGCACTCTGTTTCTAGTCTCCAGCATCCCCAGTAACACAGTAATCTGTCTTATTGTATGAAGTGAATGAGCACACATAGTTATAAAATACAAGTGGGGAACATCTCTGCTTTGTAAGAGTTTTCTTAGTTTTCTTTATTGGCTTTGCTGCTGATATTCCTGCTTCAAAAGGGAGTTCGATTTACTGACCACCAGAGGTCCTTTCTAGCCAACATTTTCCCGTTCTTCTGGTTTTTTATTTGTTCCTCAATTTGTTCAAGGGGAGGAACTGGAAGGTTAGAATAATTTTTGGCAGAAAATGAGAATTTTAATATTTAGGCTTTTATGCATGACATTTTGGATTCTTTTAAAGAGGGAAATCTGATAACAAGCAGAGTGTCAGAGATAGTTATTATCAGTATTCAAATCTACTTATGTGAGTAGAAAATACCAGTGAAGATGTATCTGGCTACTGCATCCAACAGTTTTCTCTGTGTGTCACTGAGGGGAGAATAAAGAAGAGGATTTTTATAATAATTCTGCAGCATTATGAAGAGAATAAAGGAACAGTAAATAATTCCTTACAAGAAAAAAAATAATAATCACATTGGCCTATTTTTATGATTGAGTTTGGGGCTTTGACCAGATACTACATGTCTAGTAACAGTACTGTCAGATATTGCTCAGACACACATCCCTTAATCTGCATATGACAGTCTTTCCAGTTTGATTCTCACCTTCAAAAGATTAACAGAGCACAGAGTTATTCTTAAACCAACATGGTCTTTACTCCCACAAAAAATGCTTTTGTTTTGAACAGGACACATAATTTCCTTTCTCAGAAGTTAAGTCTGTGGTTTCCCCTTTTGAGCTGCTTTAGATCTGGCCTGTTCTTATGACATTAACACTTGCACACTCAAAGTGGAACCAGAATCACAGAGAGGTTTGGGTTGGAAGGACCCAAAGTTCATCTAGTTCCAAGCCCCCTGCATGGGCAGAGGGAGGTGCCTCCCACCAGAACAGGTTGCTCAGTGCCTCATCCAGCCTGCCCTTAAACACCTGCAGAGAGGGGGCATCCACAACCTCTCTGGGAACCTGTTCCAGTGTCTCACAGTGAAGAACTTATTTCCTCTATCCAGCCTAAATCACCCCTCTTCCAATTTGCATCCATTACTCCTAGTCCTGCCATCCCGTAACCTATTAAATAGAAATAAACATCATGAGAAATTAGTAACACAGCCAAGAGATAATTACACACACAGTCGAAGAGAATTATGGTGGTAAATTAAAGATTGTAAAGTTAGGCAATATAGCCCCAAATCAGCTGATTTGGATCACATTGATATGCAACATCATTAATTACGTGTTCACATACTGCATTAGCTTGCAGGATGGATGAGATTCACTTAATAAGCTGCAGCTCCATGTTTTGTTTTCTGCCCATTTTTCAGTATGTTGCCCTGTGTATTCTTTACTGCAATGTGTTACTGATTTGTTCTGAGATGAGTGTTTCTCTTTTGTCTGATGTCACGCAGGGAAATTGCAGTAAGAAATTAAACAGCACTTCCCTCCTTCTTTACCTTGCCTAAAAGCAAACAACCTAACAGCTCTCTGCTTCCCTGCTGTGGGATCTCACTCTCTCATGTCTCCCAAAATAGTTTCATTATTTCCTTATCTGCATGTATCTCTACCTATATCTTGTCTCCTTGCTCAACTATAAATGTCTTGGGATTAAATACCCTTGGGCTTTGAGCTTACCAGAACCAAACAACCTGCCAGGATCATATTTTCTCTGCTAATGAATATTTTTCTGCCTCCTTCCAGGATGTTCTTGAGGCTTTTCAGTGAGCTCAGACGAGAGCAGAGATGTCAGCAGGGATGTTACAGGGAGGAATGATTTAGAAAACTCCAAGGCTGATCAGTTGTAATGGAGTCATGCTAAGGTGCAGCAGGAGTGGGAAGCCCCATCATTCTATCAGCAAACATCATTTCTCAAAGGACACTATCCCAGAACTCAGAATCCACAACCTTATAGATTGATATTTCCACCTTTTTCTCTCTCTCTGTTTATGGAATCATAAAATGGTTTGGCTTGCAAGGGAACTCAGAGATCATCTAATTCCAACCCCCCTGCCATAGGCAGACACACCTCCCACTGCATCAGGTTGCCCAGTGCCTCATCAAGCCTGGCCTTAAACAGCTCCAGGGAGGGGGCATTCACAGCCTCTCTGGGCGTCCTGTTCCAGTGGCTCACCACCCTCACCATAATAATTTTCTTATATCTAGCCTGAATCTCCACTCTTCCAATTTGCATCCATTATTCCTAGTCCTTCCATCACATCTATCTTTCATCATGATAACCAAATGTATTGCTTAAACTGGAAGCAAAATCAGAACCCATATACCCCCAAACCCACAACAAAAAGAAATAAAAAGGTTGTGAAACAAAGGTAATAAGACCATCCAGTGGATCCCTTCTGTAAGGCCACACTCACATAAAGCTACTGTGGCAAACTAATTGCCTGTGCTGATTCATTCACAGGATCACGCTGTCCACAGACTGTAATTATCATGTCATAATTGCCACTTCAATAGCACAAAGAGTGCACTCTTATCTGATATGATAAAATTGTTCAATTAGTTTTAAACAGGCAGAAACACTGATACCTCCTTGCACCCTGGCCACTGAGACAAAGCAACCTGTCAGAATCAGATTATTGATTTCATGTTCTCTTCTGGCTTTATTAATTTTCATCCATGCATTACAGTCACCATTTTTCATGCACTTGGGAGATTTTTTTTTTTTTTGCATAATACAGAATAAAAAATGGTAAGATTAGATATAAATTTAGGAGAAAGACAGAGATAATGGATGAAGAGATAAACTGTGGGTATTATTTAGTGTAGAGGCAGAGCTGAGTTCAGTAAGCAGTATTTCATTCCCTCTGGGAGCTGAACGTGGCAAGGTGAAAAGAGAAGACCTGCTTATTGGTAGGGCTTGTGCTTCTCTTTCCAAATCAGAACAGTCTGCAGCAAAATTAACGCTTATATCTGAACCAAGGGAATTCTACAGCAGAATAGAACAAAACTACCCTATAATGGTGGTGCTTCCAATTTTTTCAGCTCTATGGCTTTAAACCTTTGGGTTTCTTCCTGCTTTGTGCTCCAGATGCTGTGCAGAGCATCAGAGTGATTCCCTGCAATGTTACCTGATCAGTTGATGAGTTCTGTGCTTTTAATCAACATGGAGGGCCTGGGAATCTCATAGGAAACCTCATGTGCAAGGTTGTGGTAAACTAATTCTTTTAGTAACAGAAAACTTTCCAATGAGTGCATTGCGTTGCTATGGTTGCAAGACATTTCACTATTCCAGAACTATCGCCTGTCAGCACCACTTACCAAATAATAGGGAAGTCAGAAATAAATAGTTCAGAAAGAAATTGGGGTTAAGGAGTTAATATTAGGGCTAAATTTAGGGTCAGTGATTCTTCCATTTTCTAATGAGAGAGGCAGAAAAGGTCTTGTAAAGGGGAAGCTTTATTTAAGAACAGCAGAACCCAGGGTGTATCTGCAGTGCAGAGCTGCCAGCTCCAGGAGGCAGCTCTTGCCCATGCTGTGTTGATTCCAGGGCAGTAGCCACCTTCTAAATTAGTGGAGGAAGACTGGTTGTCTCCCAGCCTCAGAAACTATAACCGGGGTTTAACCCACATCCACCCATGGGGTAATCTGTGCTGCTGCACAACCCATTCTGCTTCTGCACATCCCAGACTACAGCTGCACTTCTCTGCTGGGCTGTTTGATACACTTCAAGGGTGGATAAAAAGCCTATTTGTGGGGTAGTTATAAAATTTTGGATGTTTAATACAAGAAAATGTTTGTGGTGACCACAACTACTGGAGGGCTTCTGACTGAGCATGGCCAATTTACATAAGGAATAAGAGTAAAATAGGTTTGCTTACAAACTCAAAAGTTAGGTTGTACCCCACACCTGCAGATTCTTTTCTTATGTATCTAAGAAGATGAGGACAAAACCATTCCAATGCCTCTGGCAACCTCTGTTAATCAGGGTCTCAGCAGGTCTTGATAGAAGGAACTCCAGGAACTCCAGCATTTCTTTCAGAGCATAATGAACTTTGCAGTGCCCTCAGCACTCTCACTCCCCACTTCAGTGCTTCACAGTCTTTATTGCAATTATCTACACAGCATACCTAAGGAGGGTTAGACTTTGTTTTCATGGCCTTCTTCTTATCCACAGGTTATAGAGAGATCATAGAGTAATTAAGCTCCTGGGATAGCCTAGTTAAGCATCTAAAGTTTTCTGAGTGGGAACCATGTCTAAATGATCTAACAAAACCTCACTGGAGCTTCTGTCATAAAGGGATTTAAATGAATGTTCCAAATCTGTAGTAGCTTATTATCATTCCCGTCCTGGAGGTTCACCTGGAGATCTGCTGCTGTTCAAAAACATGTGGGTAAGTTATACATTTCCCCTTGAAGTGGAGACCAAATTTTGCAATGGTGAAATCACAAAATAAAGATGACTTATCTGAGATAACAGTCCTGGCTTTTTCTGCAGATGGAGGCTCATGTCCTCCAACACTGCATGTGTTGGCAGGAGTTCCTCATCGCTCTTCCCTACATAGGGAAACTGAAGCAAGGCCAAGAGCTGCCTTCAGCTAGAACACAGGCATGTGGTTTGAGGATGCCACAGATGCCTGCCAAGCATGCAGCCAGTGGCACTGAAATTCGTTTTGGCTGATTCTCAGCTCCAAAAAATTCTGGGTTGCCAGATGGGTAAAAATACCCCAGGGCTTTTCAGCTTACACTAGGACTTTTCCAAATCTAGTAAGATGCAAGAAAACAAGGTAATCCAAAAGCTGGTTTGGGATTCTGTACTTTGGCCACTTTAACAGCCAGGCTCTGCATCCAGTAGCTGGCTTCATGTGCATTTCCTTGTAGTACAAGCTGTGACAAACTGAGCTCTGCCTTGAGTCAATTGACATCTTTTGTACAGCATATCCTGTATGAGAAGCAAAGAACAGAAGTTGTATGCTGTAACATGGCAGAACATGGCCAGATGTAGCTCTTGAAGGCAAAAAGAGTCAGTTGTGTTCACCATCACCAGACTGAAGTAAAATGGTTATCCCCAAAGGAATCATTATCAAGAGACAGATACTGACTTTGTTCTTTTTTGACCAGCTGGAGCATCAGATGGTATATTAAACTAACGATACCTATCCAGATAAGAGGACACTAGAGCTGCCAGTCAATCAGATCATAGAGCAATATTCTCTGGCAGAGTTTCTGAGAGGTCAGAGAGGAACCAACCAGATCCCAGTCATTCCTAGTGCTCTCTGCTGTATGACATGCTGCTTCCAGGACTCTATCACAGGGTAAAAGTGTCCTCATTTTGTAGCAGCTGGCCAACTAGTAGTGAATATCAATTGCTTTTGGAAGCCAAGATGTAGGAAATTCAATACCAGAAGCCACTTCATCCTATTTCCCTTTTTGTGCTAACTCCAAGGGTAAGAGAATGGACAGCCTCTATGTTCCCATTCTTGAACCAGGTACAAGGAAGCACTGATCAATGCCCAGGAGGTTCTGGCACCCCATTCACCTATAGTGTCTTGTTCTGTGGATGTAACTACAGTATTGACTGGGTGTCCATATTAGGGAAGAAAGCAATACTGACTTCTGCTGCTCCTGCCCCCCTTTCTTGTCCAGACTATGGAGAGCACATTGTCTATTTTCTCTGTGTAGATCTTGTGCACCATGTGGCACATGATTATCTCATCCTTTGCAAAATAGGTGATTCCTACTGCAAGTTCTGATTAATGACATTTCCAGGTGACATCAAAACTTAGCAGAAAAACCTAAACCATACTGACAATTCAATCTAATTCTTAGACAAAACTTCGTAGCCAGAAAGCAGCAAGCAGAGATAATAAACATTGTTTTTGTCTAGATACAAGAGTCCACCCTATCAATTACTCCTTGGTACATCACTGCTTCAGAGTGAACATCACTTAATTAATATAGTAAATGCAGTTACAAGGGTGCTTATATATGTTAATAGAAAAAATGACTTTTTTCCCCCTCTGAAAGTAGGGATTTAAAATGCATTAATGTATTTATGCAAGCCTCACTTACATAAAAAGGGCTCAGCATACTAGCTGATGTTGAAAGCAAGCTTCAAGTGACTACACTGATGCATAAATTTTTGACACATGTGCACATGTCAGGTAATGCATTTGCATACCAAGCAGGAAGTTTGAATTCTAGTTCTCTGGGGCAGAAACTGCTTTTAATTTTGTGTGATGCACAGCACAGGGAGGCTGTCAGCGCTAATCGAAAGTTAACAAGAAGGAAGGATTTGTTCTTTGAAATCTGAAATTTCCAAGTAATCCTTTGCATCTAATCCAGCTTGAGCTGAGGAGGGGGATTTGCAACTGGATTATTTCAACCCCTTCAAATTTTGTCAGTTGAGGTTCTGCTCTTCCAGAGTGACGGACATAGTTCTGGACTTCTCAGAGGAATAAAATGAGGAAAAAATAATGTGCAAAATCAAACTGGGAAACAAAGTTTTAAAGCTTTATCGTGTTTTTCTAAAGTGACATTCTTTGCTGGGTGACTGTCAGATGCAGACCAGTGCTTCTCTTGCATGTTGCTTTGGATTTGCTGGTTTCAGCACTAAAACGAACAGCACTGGAAGTTTTCAGTGTGTTTGAAGATTAATTTCACATAATCGCAACAAAGCTGCAGTCAACAAGCTGAATTTAATTACTACCCTGACAGCTGTGAGGCAATTAATACCCTGAAACTTTCAAACACTCTCTCACTTGTATTTTTCCCCTTGCCTTATTCTTGCTAATTAGAAACATACTTTGGGGTAAAGCTGACCACGGTGTTAAATTATCACCTTGTCATTAGGACCATAGAAACTTCCCAGTGAAGACATCTTCTCTTTCACTAGAACAAGCACCAAGGCCATCTCTAAATGGTAAGAGCTGTAGAGTAGTGCTAACATGTCTCTACCTCATGGCCCCACTGTATTCATCAACATACCATACAAAGAGGTCAGTCAAGAACTGCTGGGATGGAAAACCTCTGTGGTTTCCTTCTCCACTGGCTTCACAGGGGATCTGACTCTTTCTGATGGCAAAGCCCAGCTGCTTCTCTGTGTTCTCTGTCTTACTGAACACAACAGAATCTGGGAAAGAAAATCTGCCCAATAATTTTCCTTTATGGCTACATTCCAGCGAGTACCAGCAAATTAACATTGCACATGGCAATTGACTGTGAAAATGAAGTTATAGAGTCTTCTTTATGGTTTATTAGTATTATAATAGACCTCACTCGGCACATAATAATGGCATACAGTTAAATTAAAGACTTTCTGATTCCTTAATAAACCATTTTAAGAAACATTCTTGCAGCCATTGGTAAGAGTCTTCCCTGTGAGCAGGAGCAGGATTTACAGTATGTTCTGAGCATACAGTTCTGACAATATATTTTTTTCTATTGCTCTTGCATTACTAACAAAGCAGTTTGGACAGAGGAAAAACAAACTGACTGGAATATTTACTTCAAGTTGAACTAATTTTTAAGCACTTTCGGTGAGAAATAAGACTTGGCTACTTCAAACTGCATCTCTTTCTTCTGTTATTAGGATATATATCACTGGGGTTGTATATCATTGTCTTTTCAGGCAGAGCCACAAGATGAATTTTAGAATGTTTCCCAACACTTGGCAGCCTGAATTGACTTTATGGACCTTTTAAAAAAGAATAGAATCTAAATCTATCCTCCCAAGTCAGACGTATGAGATGTACTGCTGTGACACAAGTTTGACAATGAGCTTCCCTTGAACTTTCTAGCTCATGCATGTGACCAAGACTGTACTTGTTCAGAGTGAGGCCTTATTTCATACTCCCTACCCCTCTGCTATCTGATCCTAAAAGTGGAGAGGAAGTCACACACTGTGCCAGAACTCTGTGCCTTTGCATCTACTAAGCTCAAACCTGGAGAAGTCTGGCACCACAGTACTTTCAGGTCTGCTTTACAGCTCCTACAGCAGCATAGGAGCATTATTTCTCTCCTTCTTTGCTTTATTCAGTGTTGCGAGATAGGATGCATGCTGTGAATGATCAAGCTCTTGCTGCAGCTTGTAATAGCAGCTGTATGCTGAATTTGACAGACAAAAATATCTGTAACTCTCCAGACTTCTCTCTGTAGGAAGCCAAGCAATGTTCAGGAAGCTATTATCTGCCTCTTTCCAGAAAAGCTGCAAGTCTTTCCTCGAGCTCCAAGCGGCCACTAGAGGACATCCCAGACTTGGCCAACGGCTGGTCCTGTTCGTGCAAGTGGCGCTGACACCAAGTCTAGTCCTAGTCTCCCTCAGTCCGATATTAGAGTTGATGGGTTTGTAAGTCAGCAGAGATTTTCTTTTTTTCCATCTGACAGAATGAATTTAGGAATAGGAATACAGGAAGAAAAGCAGGCCTTTTTCCTACCCTTTACCTGTTTTCTCCACTCTCTCTCATTAGGCAATGACTAAGTCCTGTGAGAGATGTGACTGTAGGTCACATTCTTATACATCTGTCTGCTTTGAGATTTTTGTCTCAGATAAAATGCTGAGATGACACTGTGCTAGAGTATTCAATGAACTGCTCCATCCAGAACAGAGAACATAAGTAAGGAGAACCCTTAAATCAGGATTTGAAGTATTTGCTTGTAATTCAAGAGGATGCCCAGGTCATGCTCCTGAGCTGAGCAAGAGTAGTCTTTATTGTGCTGACAAAGGCATGCCCCTACATCATCCACCTGTAGTCAAGAAAGCAGTGGTTCCAAGATGAGAGATGAAGGGAGGTAGTTTGCAAGAAACCTCTGAAACTTTTAAATTTTAATAAATGCTAGAATGCAAACAAGAACAAGATGATAGCTTCCTTCTCCCAGTAGTCATCTGAGGAGGTGACAACCCTTAAGAATATTATATGACTTTGGAGAATGTGAATGAAACTTCATCTAGTGCCCAGAACTGTGTTTAGTGCACCTTTTTGTGCCTAGATGAAGCTACCAGGATCTAAAATTTCCTTTCTGATGAGCATCTATGAATCCTACATCAACTTCTGCTCCTCAGAATTTGTACATTCTCCACCAGAACGTAATTGTCTGCAGTAGCTCTCTTTTATTGCCAACTTTCCCTTTGTTTTAACCCTCAGAAAAGCTCACTTGATATTTACAGGCAGCAGAGGGCTTCTCTTCTTGTGACTGCTTTTCTAATGCTGCCCTCTTTAAGACTGCTCCCATTAAGGAGCTTAAAATCCTCTTGAGGTCTCCAGGTTAACACAGTCTTCAGACTGAATGTTTTTTTAGCCACTTCTGATGCTGACATTTCCTTGAATTGCCCAATTCCCCTCTCCCCTTTGTTCTTATAGGCAGTACCTGGAGTTTCTGAAGAAATTTAAAGGACACCTGGCAGATTCTGCTGGGCTGAATATCCTCATGGGGGAATGGAGAAGTCAGCAAAGGCTGCCTTCTGTGTCCTGCTGCTAGGAGGTAGTTTGTTTTTATTTTCATTCAGCTTCTCTTTGCTGGTAAGTTCTCTGCCCAGCTTCAAATTCTAATCCAGAGTTTCTCATTAATTCATGAATTTTGCCCAGTGAGAATCTGCTTACTAGGGGATATCTGCACCTGAGATTAACAGCTTTTCTACAAGTCTAATATCCTCAGTAGGAGATGCTCAGTAAACTCAAATGCATGCATATGCACTAATTAATATGCAGTAAATACACCTAGTAATGCCAGTGTTTAAAACCTGACTCATAAATGCTGACTGGATTCAAGAAGCTGTAACAATTCTCAGTGAGCAGTTATGAGTGATGCCTTCCTTCTTCTTCAGCACTTTGGGAAATGCCTATTTAGTGAAAGAGTGAAATAAAGACCTGCAGGAACAAATGGAGCTATGGATCCTCTCCTTGTATTATCCCATAAAGGGAATGATTTCTCCTGTAGCCACTTTTGTTAGTGCTGTTTGTGGCTCGTCCTTGCCCTGATCCTTCCAATGAGACAGTATTTCATAGCCCAGTTAGTCACCACTCAGTATCAACATCCTTTTTCAGTTACAATATAGGGAGAATTTCAAGAGCTTTTTGTTATGGTTCAAGTTATACTTTCACTTCCTTTGGAGGTAGTCCAAGTTCATTCACTCTCTATTGCAGTAGAAACTACCATCATGCTCTCCTTGACCTTTATAAGGAGAAGCAGATACTGATAATACTCTCTGATCATTTCATAAGAACCCAAACACACATACTAAAATAACCTAGCCTATATAGTCCTACTCTTAGAGCAGAGCCCTAGAAGTGCTCAGTGACATCAAATTGGTGAGCTTTTGCATTATCTGCTCAGAGGACAACTGGAGTTTGTGTCCTAGAGCAAGCAATAGATTATAGGATTTTGAATCTATGGGTATGGACAGAGAGGATCTGAGAGTGTGAAGTTAGAGGGTGTTTGGGGTCAGATCACAGGCAATACGCCTAGAGAAATACAGAAAGTAGAACTACCACCCATATCCCCTTCTGTTTCCATGCTTTCCTTACAATCAAATTCTTCTAAGTCCCTTAGCATAATGGAATGTAACCATGTTTTCTTTTGTCCAGCCTAATTCAGCATTGCAGGTCATATTTAATTTTATATAAATGGATGTGGCTGCAAGGAAAATATTTCTAAGGATACTTTATGGTGATCTAACATCCCCTTTCTTATTTCCCTGAAACTCACTTCCTTTGTCTGACCATAACGGAAATAAAAGCTGTAAATATACATTGTGAGAGGTTGAGATCCAAGTTTCAGCTGCATCTTCATCATGAAGGTCAAATAACCCTCAGAGCTATCTGAGGGCCTCTGCATTCAGTCCATCCACAGGGGTATTTAGGCTTTGGTAAAGGTGCAAGGAAATCTTTTTCCTTACATGAAGATACTTTCTCAGCTCTAGGTACCAGTCAGAAATCACTGACTGGGTCAATGACTTGCAGTCTGGCAGGGAGTCCTCTGACTTTCGTAAGCTTTCATCTCAGAAGCATCACGTAGCTTTATTTTTCAGTAAGAACAATTCAGGCATGTACTAGTGAGGTGGTGCTGGCTTGTTCTTAGCCAGCTTTTAAATGAGAAACAACACATGAACAGCTTGGAAATCACTTCTCATCTCCAACCAAGTGAGACTTCAATAATGGCAGCTAGGCTTGGCTCTGACTGTAAATCGATTTTTGATTACCATATCCAGTGAGAGCATTATTATTTGGGTTACTGATGGTGATAAAGTAGGTCGTTAACAATGAGCCAGGACAAAGCAAGTGATTTTAATAGTTGAAATGTTATCCTCTCTAAAGAAGTCATAATAATAATGCAATATTATTGAGCCTTTCTCGTCTGAGGGCATCTGTCATCTGTCTGCCCAAAGCTGATAGGGTAGAGTGCATTTGAATTTCTTCTGCAGGAAAGAAATTACATTGCTTTATTACTGCTCTTTTTTCTTCTTCTTTTTTTTTCTTTCTGCCTGAAAATGCCAATAGCTGCATTTTGCCCCTTTTTACCTTATGTTGCTATTTCTAAAATCTTGCTGCACATGGGGACTTGTTGGTACATTGGATAAATGTCACTTATTGTGATGGATTTATTAGCAAGGTTGACTCAAATGGAGGTGACCATGACTATACATAGATATTCTCATGTTGGATGTAATGAAAGAAGTAGTCTCAGATAGGGCTAATCTTTTTATTCCTACTTTGTTCTTCCTATTAATTTTTCTGTGGGAAATCCACAACAGAAAGTGGAGGAGGACAAGATCTAGTATTTCTCCTTTCTTTCT
>VZTY01022572.1:33341-71127 GCA_013400935.1 Turnix velox
TTTCTTCTTTCCTTCCTTTCTTCCTTCCTTCCTTCCTTCAATCCTTCCTACCTCAGAATGTGAGCTTTCTCATATGCTAAATATAACTCCCAACTTAGTACCAATTATCTTGCTATCAGTAAGTTACTATGGGACAGTTGCACCTGCTAACCCACAGTAATAAAACAGTTCTATAAATGATCACACACAATCCTGAAACTTTGTTGCCTCAGAATCTCTGACCCCTCTCCTGAGTGGAATATTTTTGTCAGAAATATCCTTAATTTATATTTGGGTTTGTTTGTGCCAGTAGTGCCATATCCTTCTTAAATCCAGTGGCATTCTTTTGATCTTTCTTTGTGTACTGTGATACCAGGATGCACTGAGACAGCTTTGACTAATTTTAAGCAAAGGGTCTCTAAAATGCCTATCCCCATCAGGCAATACCGAAACAACATACTATTTGCAAAGTATAGAGGCAGCTTTTTGTATCTGAAGAAATGCTCTCAAAATGAGTTTGACAGCTGCAATTCTTCTGGAAGAAATCACTCATGCAAAGTTATTCCTGCTCATGGAATCTTGCTTATCTTCTTAGACCTGGGCAGAATCAACTCTGGACTGCGGTTAGCTCTCCTGCCAGTCTTGTGCCAGTGCCTCTCCCACATCCTAGCAATTCTGGAACTGCTCTTAGACTCCTTAAGCTGAATAGTATATTTTAAAGCTGTGTTACTGTTACTCCTCATTTATCCCTCCTATACAGCATGAAATCCTAGCACACAATCAAGCAGCTAGCCCTGGGACCACTGTGCTTAGTGTTCTCCAAATGCCTGTCATTAGGAAGAGTAAATGCCAGTGAGCTGTCTGGGTGCCTTATGAAATAAGTATTTTTGGGGACAAATCATCCCAGCTCTCCAAAAGTAGAAGAGGCTGCATGGCAGGGACACACAAAGGGAAACTGTGGCCAAAATCAACACGGTGCTTTGTGCAACCTGAAATGCCCATTCACAACAGCATTTCTATTCTACTGCAGCACTGAAAAACCTCCCATGTGGTGAACAGCTCGATACCTCATTTAGTTTTTTCAAGGGTACAGGACTGAGTTAACTCTGCCAAGATTTTCAATATAGGAGCTTAATATAAACCAAACACATTCCTTCCGAACACTATTGTACTCTACAACTAGAAATAACAGCTTGTCTGCTTTTTGTATAGTAGAAGCAAAGAATTAGTAAGGCCTCTAGAAAGAAAACCTGAAAGTAAGCCAGTGATCTTCATTCTGGCTCCTACCTCTTCCAATCTCCAATTACAAAGGAATAATTCTCTATCAAAGCAATTTCTATAGCATTTCAAACTGGGCACTGAACTATGCAAAGTAATTGTTAGCCTGCCATGTTCTTGAGAAGGAAAATAAGGAGGAGACAATAGAAAAACAGAAATGACACAGATCATTGAGATAATCTTTATAGTTTATCATAAAGAAGTTTTCCAAGAGACCTTCATGTCATGCACTGTGCACATGCACACACACTCAACCCACAATTATAGAATCATAGAATAGTTTGGGTTGGAAGGGACCTTAAAGACAATCTGGTTCCAATTCCCCTGCCATATGCAGGGACATCTCCCACTGGACCACACTGTTCAATGCCTCATCCAGCTTGGCCTTAAACTCCTCCAGAGTCAGAGCATCCACAGCCTCTATAGGCAACCCATTCCAGTGTCTTGCCACCCTCACCATAAGGAATTCGTTTCTTATATCGAGCCTGAATCTGGCCTTTTCCAGTTTGCATCCATTATTCCTAGTCCTGCCATTGCATGTCCTATTAAAAAGTCTTACCCTAGCCTTTGTATGCTCCCTTCAAGTACTGAGAAATCAATTGATAAGGAGGGAGGGGGAAATGCATCAATCTGGACAGTGTTTTAATTCAGAAGGTTTGTTTCCATAGAAATATAATCCCTGTACACCTCAATGTGCAGGACCGTACGTTCTCCTCTAGATGACACTGTGTCTGCTTGGAATCCAGAGCTGCATTACCAGGAGCCCTTCAGCACTAGCAAAGTCATGTGGAAGAAAATTGCACCAGCACCTGCACACAGCAATCTTGTCTCCAGTGATTTTCATACAGTTCCGTTTCTTGCTTAAAGTTGCAAAGCCACTGAATCTCAACATCTCAGCAGCTACTAATATAAAGCTGTTGTAATGGTTTGAATATGTCTATGCTTATGAGATTACCTCATCTTTTATCTGTCTTTGTTTACAAACACCACGAGGCGAAAAGGTGCAGAGCAATCTGCAGCCCCAAGTGAATCTATTTTCTACCAGGTAAAATTCTGTGCAGCAGTGGACTAATAATACTAACAAAAGAGGAAAAAGGACTAGATCTAGGCAGAGCAAAGGGCTTCATATCTAGATTTTAAGCTGACTCTGTGCCATCACTGGCCCCCTCTGGGGCAGAGAAATTTCACTAAAGATTTTGGAAGTTAGGTTCTTATCTGATCTTCCCTGGTATGCCTATTACTTCCCCAAGGTTGCTCCCAATTTATTAGGAATAAATGTGGATCAGATTCAGACTCATGACAGTTCAAATATATAAACAGTACAAACAGACTAACTAGCAACAAAGCGGAAAATAAATGCAGATGGCTCTGAGGGAATGAACAGAAATGCCCCTCCTTTTAGTTTGTGCTTCAAAAGTTGACAGCAAGACTCAGAAGATCTCAACTCTTTCCTGATAAAGACTGTGTATCCTTTCCTGCCTTCAGAGATCTGAAATGAGAGTGCACTAGAATTGGGGTGGAGAAGGTGAACTCTGAAGAAGGCTCCTTGATGTCTCACCCCCCTCCCAAAAAAAAACAAAAGGGAAAGATGCCCCTTAAAATTGATTATTCCCTTCATCTTTGTTTGCCTGGAAGATGGTAGAGTGAAATTTCATGTGTTACTCTGAATGTGGGCTGCCAGTTTCACACTGCAGTGTCAGAAAGATGATACCAGCCCAGGTGTCTACATATTGACTCACAATCTTGCCCTGTGTAATGAATAAACAAGTGTTCCTCTGTAAGATTGAATGAATTCAGATTTATTTGCCTAGGTATAGACATTGCAGATGTTTTAATTGAGGCAGTTTGCTCTGTCAAAGTAGCTGGGCTGGCTTAGTGTTCAGTTTCTATCCATGCTGGCAGAATTCAGAGTGGCTATGGCAGGCTTTTTGACCATGAGAAGGACAAGTACAGCTGAATATCATCAGAGGAAAGAAGTTAAGTGAAGTTTAACTAAATCGCATGGAGTGGTTGCTATAGCAAAACTGATTGAAGCCTCTTCCCTTTAGCTATTCAGATCAGGGCAGACAAATGCGTTTGATACTGTATGCTCAGGAACATTTCTGCATCCAAGATGAGCATTTCCTCTAATTTCTGCTTACCTGATCAAAAAATGAGAAAGGGAGGATGGAAGGAGAATGCCCCTTCAGAAGAGGGACACCAGCTCTGCAGAGCTCAGGGGAAAAGGAAGAGGCTGTGTATTAAAGAGGTTGATATTACTGGATGAAATGATTCACTAAAATGCTCTTTCATTTGGTTTTGGGGTCCCATTACTTGCCATTGGATGTGTTGACCCAACCTCTTGGTGAATCTATCTTTTGTTTTGCCCTGGTGGTAAATTACAATTCTCAGTTGAATGCTAAGTATGGCCCCTATGGTCTAATTCCATTCTGATGTGTCTCTTCTGGCTTTAACTGATAACTCTAGTGGGAGCTCCAGTAGTCCCTCATTTATTTCTGTCCCATGGTGGAAAAGAAATAAAGGCAAAGAAAAGAGGTCAACTTCCTTTCTTTCCAATGTCCAATTATTATATTACTTCTCTTTCTCAAGGATTTTCACAGAACAGGCTCTATCAAAGGCTCTAGTTTGCAGGCAACTAATAGGTTACTCTCTGTCCTGTCATCATCTACCCCCACAAATACTCCTGCCTGGATCCCAGTGCTACACCATCCTGATGTCTGTGAGTGGGTGGGCTTGAACTCTGCAGATCAGGTAGTGAATGTAAGAGTGCTAGAAGCTTGGGGACAGAAGGTTGCAGATGACACAAGGGGACACATGAGTCATAGAGTACTAGCTACAGATAACTGCAACACACTGTAATTTTGGAAATCATTTAAGCTTTACCTTACAATTAATATTAATTTTACATGTTCCCTCTATTTCTAATAAATATTGCAGAGTGTTGCTGCCCTGGGAGAGCTTTCCAGTAAGCAAACAGACTATTTCCCTCTTTCCCTTGCTATAATTTGTTTACGAGACTAGCACATTATGGGCTCCCAGTGATGTTCCCAATATGGCATCTCCACTAAATAATGTATTTTGTTGGAAAATACCTCTTGTAAACTGCTTTCCTTTTAGGTCACACATCTACCCTCCATCAGCTCTTGCCTCTTAACAATGTACTTTTTGCTGTCTAATCAGTTTTAGGCTCTTAAATTTGCATCTGAACTCCCACTCTTTTTCAGCCCATCTTGATAGAAAACAAGACACCAAGAAATGGGCTTGAGTTTTCTTCTTTCAAAGTCTTCCCTTACCCTCCACTGATTTTCTCTCTTGATATTTTCATTCTTTTATTACAGCATCCTTGAATTTCTTGCTTTGGCAAAGTTGACATGCTAGCATGGGGACACACACCAGGCATCTCTAATCAGCACTTCTGTGGTCTAAAACATTTAGCTCATCTGCTCAGAAGACTTATTAAATTATTCGACCCATCTGCTGTGGGAGGCTCAAGTGAGACTAGAGCCAACATTTCCCTACTCAGTTTCCTGTCATGTGGCCATGACCAAAGCCTCTTCTTTCGGCAGCACATGGCATAGTTGCACCTCTACCATAAGGCAGAACACTCGGTTGTATGTGGCCTTTGGACACACTTAAAAGAATGTCAACTCAGGCTTCTGCATTGACTATTGGATGAGATGCTGTGCTGACATTTGCCTTTCAGCATGCTAAATGCTGGGAAAAAAACCCCATTTGACTACTGCAGAAGAAATTTACAGCAACATCTTTCAGAATGCCTCCTTCACCCTGGAACACATGGAAGGAGACATGTATAGCAGCTGTCACAATGGATGGCACCAGCCCAGAGAGGGTCCTTAAAAGTAATCATGTAACCTGGCTGTCATGCTGGTTCCCCCTTTCTTATTTTTTAAGCATCTAATTGTCCAGTGAGCTGCACAGCATGCTCTATTTGGTTTTGATCTACTCTGTTGCTCTTGTTGCCAGCAGAGGAAACATCACAATTTCCTTTAATTCCCTCTCCATCATCTGATATTGCTTGGTCTGTCTATGCTATGTTGTCTAAGTCAACATTTTTCCACTGAGAGCTGGAGACAATGGTGATTTTGTAAGATGTATAGCCTAGCATATGATGCATCTGAGTAGTTATAGCCATATCTATAGCTACAATCGTTCATTTGCAGAAGTATTCCTCTTCAGCTCACTACAAGTGTCGGACTAACAGCAAAATGTGAAGATTCCCATCACCTCCCCTCAATAGTTCTGCAATCTCTCCTGGTCAGGGTCATTGTCTGTGTTAGGAAGCAGAAGGAATTTTGATGCTTATGTGCACTATGACATGTCTGCAACAAAGATGCCCTTGAAGGAGTAGGAATTTTTAATAGGATATGCGATGGCAGGACTAAGTGTAATGGATGCAAATAGGAAGAGGGCAGATTCAGGTTGGATATAAGAAAGAAATGCCTTACTGTGAGGGTGATGAGACACTGGAACGGGTCACCCAGAGAGGTTGTGTCCCCTCCCTGGTAGTGTTTAAGGCCAGGCTGAATGAGACACTGAGCAACCCAGTGTAGTAGGAGGTTTCCCTGCCTATTGCAGGGGGGTTGGAACTAGATGATCTTCAAAGTCCCTTCCAACTCAAACCATTCTATGATTCTATGATGGGAACAGCAGGAAGTCAGAAAAAGGATTCAAGCTGAGAAGAGAAACTACAGGGTGAATATTTCTCCAGTAGAAGATGGATGAGGGTGATCTACAAAAGTAATTGGTGTGCATGAGGATGAACAGGGTACAAAAATACCCTCAGCCAACTATCTGTGCAATCACTGTAAATTGACTGAGGCATCTTGGAGAGGTTTAATCACACCCGGCTCCAGTTGCTCATCTCGGCTAATGTAGCTGATGGGTATTTCAAGTCAAATCCCCTTCACAAAGATCCTGTTTAGAAACTGAGTTGCATGGAGGAAAACCTGCTAAACAGCCAGTTCATCTCTCCATTACTGGTGGAATTTACTTCTTTAAGTAGCTCTAGGGATTATGGAGGTATTAAGGAAAGTGCTGTGACATTGAACTGCATTTCCTCTGCAAAAGGATGTCAGTGTGTATTTGTTCTCTGTCGAGACTGTGACAAGGAGTCTGTCATTTCTCTGAAGAGCTTTTTTTTTGGTGTGTGTGATGTTGTTTTGCTTTAGTTTTTTAATGAGGAAAGAAAAAAAAAATCCACTGTCACTACCTATCTTAGAGAATTTAAAAGTGCTTAAAAGCACTGGGAATGCCTTTTAAATGCAGACCTCATACTAGAGATAAAGCATCTTGTCAGAGTAGAGCTGTTTTGATGCCTTAGATGCATTTGTTTGTTTGTTTTAGAGAGGAGAAAAGAATGGTATGTTTTACTGATCCAGCTATTAACCATCAAGACTGCCCAAAGGCATCAGCAGGTTTTTAAAATGTAAATGAGGTTTTCCAACACTCAGTTGCTGAGATTATGTGTAATTGGATGGGCCTTTTCATGGCCCAGCTGGTCTGGCTTCCTTCTCACACCCAGTTATGACCACTCCCGTGGGCCTGAGAGCTTCTCTTCTGATTAAGAGATCTGCTTTATTATATAGAAGACAGGTGCCATTGGCTGTGTTCCAGTGCTGCTCCATAATGGTCTCCTTGGGAAATACCACTTAGCATTGCAAACAGCAAGTGGGCATTTATTCCTGGCCTTCCTTCACCATTTTGATAAGCACCATTCTCCTAAATTAACACTTGGAGGCTACTAGCTAAAAGCAAGCATAAACCTAATTGGCCTATGGAAAGCTTTCACTTTTTATGGCTTAAGGACTTTGAGTTTATATGGAGTTGCCCTCTTCTCAACAGCACCTCAGGAGATCACTTGGAATACTGGCTGAAGGAATAGTTTTGCCTTGAAGTAATGCTGCAACAGTGATGTCAGGAGGAGCCGGGTTCTATCCTCAGTGACATGCAATGGTAGGACAAGGGGCAATGGGTGGAGGCTGGAACACAGGAGGTTCCAAAGAAATGCAGAAGAAAACTTTTTCATAGTGAGGGTGACAGAAATTGGAATAGGCTGCCCAGAGAGGTTGTGAGGTCTCCTTCTCTGAAAACATTTAAAGCTTGTCTGGATGTGTTTCTGTGTGATTTCATCTGGGTGTTCCTGCTCTGGGATGGGAATTGACTAGATGGTCTTTTGAGGTCCCTTCCAATCCCTGATTTTCCATGATTTTGTGATTCTCTGACATGTTAAAGATCTCTCTCGTCCCTTTTTAAGGTTCTATATTGCTTTTGATCCATAAAAGCATGCTTGGGAAGCATGTTGCCAACTTAATGGGAAGAACATCTGATGTCCCAGAGGAGGCAGGTTGAAAACTAAATTCTATTGTGCAAAGGATGTCAGAGTTTGGCATTTAGATTTGTTTTGATGTAGAACTAAACACAAAACTTTACTGCTGACTCGAGGCTGTGTGATGGCAGAACCACCAACATGTGAGCAGGAGCTCATCCGTTACCACCTTGCAAAGCTGGTTTATGGTGCAGTGACAAATTTAAGCAGAGAGATCATCATGTGGATAATTAAATGCTTATGCCACGGACATAACCTGATCCGGCTGGCTGTCAAAATCCAACTTAACAAACCAAAGTGTAAGATCAAAGTGTAAAATGATCAGAGCACTGGAGCACCTCCTTTCTGAGGACAGGCTGATGGAGTTGGGACTGTTCATCCTGAAGAAAAGAAGGCTTCAGGGGGACTTTATAGTATTTTTTCAATACCTGAAGGTGTATTCAAAGGAAAGGCTAGGGAAGAACTTTTTAATAGGGTCTAGGATGGCAGGATTAGGAGTAATAGATACAGATTGGAAGAGAGGAGATTTAGGCTGGACAGAAGAAACAAGTTCTTTCCTGTGAGGGTGGTGAGACACCAGAATTGCTCACAGAGGTTGTGGATACCTTCTCTCTGGGGGTGTTTAAGGCCAGGCTGGATGAGACATTGAGCAACCTGGTGTTGTGGCTGGGCTCCCTGCCCATGGCAGGTGGTTTGGAACTAGATGATCTTTCAGGTCCCTTCCAACCCAAACCATTCTATGATTCTAACACATTTTTCTGTGTTAGAAACAATGATGATGAGTACTAGGAAAATCTGTTTTTCAAGTCCTAGACTTGCATAATATTTGTCAGCATTTCATCAAGCTTGACTGTGCTTGAGTGCACGTACATGCACATCTGGGATCCACAGTGTTCTTCACTTAGTGAACAAACATTTTGAATGGCTTCTGAAATAGCGCTAAATAATCTTAAACTTCTCCTTTTCCTTTTGTGTGTGAATATAGCTGCATTTTTTGAAATGGTGATGAAACTACTTAAGACACATTGTTCTGCTGAAGAGAAAAAGGGTCTCTTACCTAGAAACAACTTGCCCAACTGCATCGTGCTTTGTATAAGTAGAAAAAGAAATACAACAGAAACACTGAAGATCTCAATTTCTGTTTCTATATCAGTCCCTCCATTATTCCTGCCTATTATGGTTTGCATTCCAGTCTCCAGAATAGGACTTGCATGCCCCTATCAAACATAATCAAGCACTTGGAGAACTTATTTCCATATATCTAAAATGGAATCATGATTTGCATGTAAATAAAAGGAAAAAGACCTAACAGGAATCTTTCCCATTGGTTTTGAACATGCTGCAAGCAATAGGAATTCTCTGAGTTAATTTAAAAATGCTGCTGGTTATCCTAACTGATTCAATTATGCTCTCATTTAAATTTAATTTTCTAAATAAATTAGGGACACATTCCTGGGATGCATTCAAAACTTGTGGAAATAAGGAAACAGTGGCATTTTGTTTTGTGATTTACAAAGATCTTGAGAGAAGCTGGATCTATTGCCATTTGCAAGCTCTGCTGCTTACAGCATAGGAAACTGTCTGGGAATAAGTAATTTTGATGGTCAATAGCACGCTGTAAAAGGTTATTGGAGCTCCCCCATTAGCCATGTAATGATACAACAATTTACTGTTGTCAAAGCTGTCTGCACAAGGGATAAAACAATCCAGGTTCTCCACATTCTATGTAGACACGTTGTGTTCACTTGAAAAATAATTTAATACTCGTGTTTCTGGGACTGCCTGAAACAGCCAATCTTATCTTAGAACATTGGCCTGGGGTTTGCAAGACCATCCCTGGCAATGCTGTATGTCTCTGCTTTGATGAATAGTGAAATAAAAAGAAGAAAAATTTGCAGGAGTGAAGCTTATGGCAAAAGAACTAAGCAGATGCGAGTTAACACACTTGCAAAACAAAATGCATGTCTGCCACAGTAGGGCATAATGTGCTGAATTACACTTCAAATCCACACAGAACTTCTGCTACTCCACATTTCTATTATAAGCCAAGTTCTCCTTGAATTTCTTACCCTGAATTTTGTATCTAGATAGGCATCTAGACAGAGCATCTCTTTGTGCTCACGGGCTTGTTGAAAATTGCCTTCCTCTAACTTGCCTTTGTGTAATTATCTTGGGAAGATGGTATGGGGCATCCTGGAGCTCATGATGTGCAGAAGAAATCCCACCTCCTTGAATCAAACTGCTAGGGTTGTTTGCCATGGTCTGGTGTGAGATGCCATTTGAGCCTGTCCAACAGGGATTTCTCCTCGCAGAGAACTTAAAAGTTCTGTGCATCTTTGCCTTTTGCATGAACTCCCCAATTTCTGCAATGTCCCAGAGAATGTAAAGAAAACTCCTCTAACCTGTCATTCATGTTTCTGTCTCTCTGCCTTACCAGCACACTCAGAGAAGTTGCAAACTTTTCCTGTATACTTCTCTGGGAAGCAAAGCAACTGCCTGCACGTGGTAGAGACAAGAGAGGCTGGTACCATTATGAAACAGAAGTTCCAGCACTGCAGCAGCTGTTTTATAGCAAGGCAGCTCTTCATACATTTACCTCTCAGCAAGGCTGACATTTGATTTTATAAGCAAAAAGGAGAAACTATTGCTGAATTAACAGTTTGAGAGATTAGATAACTAGAGAAAACACTCTTTAGTAGCAAGAGCACAGGTCTAAGAAGAGTTGGAGCTTTGCTCCGCCTTTCTATAAGGAGTGGAATGGATTCACCTCTGCTTTCTAGCTCATATGCCAAAAAAGTTATCAGCCCTCAGGAAACGATGTGCTGTTATTTATTTGTTAGATTTAGGAAAAGGCAGTGAGGTCTTGAGATGAGTAAGGCAGATAACACAATAAAGACTCACAGAAACAAATTCCACTCGTATTTCTCTTTGGTAGTTGGATACTTATAAAGCTTCGATTAAGGTCTCGCATTTTACATTTGCCCAAACTTCTGGGGGATTAACTGCCTTTGTCTTTTGGCCGGGGAGCGTGAGCCTTTGCAGGGAGATCAGCAGGTGGCGCTCGTAGAAATAACGTTGAAGAGTTGCCTTTTCAAAGGCGATTAAAGCTGGAAAAAAAAGGTTTTATTGTGAAAGTGTGACTCAGTTCCTTCAATAAGAAGTTCTTTGCATCAGCCAGAATTTGTTCAGTGGCTGAACGAAATAATTTCTGTTATTCAGGGCTGGAATTCAGAGCACAAGCAGCAGCCAAAGGAGAAACCTAGCACTGGGTAATAAATCACTGGCATTAGGCAGTCAGCTTGTATTGCTCCTTTTAGCTTCAGATCAGTTTTAATCAATATTTGCTAGGATTATTCAGGCTATGTGGACAAATCCTGAGGCCTCTACTAGATTCCTATCAACGTAAGATGGTTGTTGAAGAGAAGGTGAAGTTTTCCTGGGTGAGAGCCATGAAATAAGCTGAAGATTCTGAGATCTGAATTTATCACACTTCTTCCCTGCTCTACAAACAGATTGGCTTCCCCTTGCAACCCTTCCTGCAAAGAAGTTTGCTCATTTTGGAAGCTGGAGAACTTAATTTTCAAGTAGGTTAAGCCAAAAGGTGCCAAAAATGCATTTTTCTCCTAGTCTATTATTGCATCTTACACTGTAAGTGAGAAGTAGCTTCACCAAGGAATTGATTTCTTGCAAAAAAAAGGGAAGCCATGGCTGGAAGATGATTTTCATAACAGATGCAGCCCTTCAGCAGGGATTCTCAGCTTCTTCACTGCTGGATAGAAGCAGGTCTTGACTTTAGTCCTATTTAAATATTTCATTAAGGGCAGGCATGTCTCCTATGCCCCTCTGAGGGCTTCAACTTTCAATTTCTAACTTATTCAAAATCCATTTTCTTTTATATTTAATTGAGCTCTTCTATTGTTTTCCATTTCACCTGTCAGCTCCCAGAGATATACTGGAAAACCTGATAACTCATCTGAAGGTTATTTCAGGTCCAAGCACTCGAGCCACAGCTATGTGAAAAAAAAACCCCAAAAACATGCAACATTCAAAATGAGAACCAAACCTGCTTTCTGGATGGAAGTTAAGTCACAGCAGGCATACTTTTTTTTTGAGACATTTGGAGACATCCACAGTGTATACTTCACAGTATTTAATAGTTAATTTCTATTCAATAGCTGAACTTTTAGTTATATATAATTTTGCAGAGCTCAGAACTTCTCAAGGCTAGATAAACTCTGTAGTTGCTCTCCTGATTTGGTTGGATGGTCCATCTGAAAATTCAGGAGAGTATTTCAGTAGGAGACAAAGCAAAGTGTTTTGACTTTTTTTGATTCTTTCATTTAAAAAAAAAAAATTTTTTTACAGCAAAGTGCAGAAATTTTCCTCTTTTTTCAACTCACTCCAAATTGAAAAGGAAGCTAAAACAGAACACAAGCCAAAAAGAATGCCCCACCAATCTGCCACATTGTGCTCCTGCAATTTGGGGTTTTAGGGTTTCTTTGGTTTGTGGGGATTTTGGGTTTTTTTTTTGTTTATTTTTCACAGGTTCTTCTAAACACGTGGCCTACATTCTATTCTTGAATGGAAAATTCTTCCCTCTCCCGAGTCCCCAGAAGAGTATTTCACCTTTTTCTCTTTGAGACAGAAAAAAATGCAAAGAAATAAATGCCCTCAGTACATCCACACATACAAACATTTTACATGCTCAATTGCCATTTTGCTCCAGGTGGGAGTGCAGTTTCAGGTAGGGATCAGGGGACATTTGTTGCTACTACCTTGACCTCCTTTCTGTTAATTCACATCTTGTGGGAGCAGAAAAGTGCATTTCATGCTTCTAGTCATTAAAATTCCATTTTGCTCAGGAAATAGTACTGGGCCATCCTTTTACTCAAGAGGGCTTCTTATTTGGTATCTGTCACACATCATTGCACAGAAGAGCAGACCTTATGCTAGAAAAACAGCAAGTAGAAGAAACTGCAACAGAGCTGGAACTGATACTGCAAGTATCTGAACTTCACAACAAAACCGCACAATCATGATGTGAACAAAGAGTTTCCTCTTGTTCTGGTATTTCCTTGGGTACTTCTATTGCATTATCCATTTCCTGCATGTTTGAAAAGCAGCAATTATGGAGAAAGATGCAGGAAAGCACCAGGATGACCATCAGTTGTACACAGCCTAGAGTCTTTGCTGTTCAGTCAGCCATGAATGTGTAGCTGCAGGGTTTGGACTTCTCTGTGAGAAAACGCTTCTGGTTTGCCTTTTGCATTTTTGTTGAAAGGCTTTGATTTAGAAAAAAACTAAACAGATCCATGTAGAGATTCAACTAAAACCCTATCTAGACTTTAGAAGTGGAAAACTACCTTGAAATCCAAATTTATGAGTGTACTACTAGAAACTCTCAATGAATTAAAACCAGTAAATGGCCAATGCACAGTTGTGGCTCTACCTGGCACAAAAACATACACGTGTAGAATGAAAGACAGATGTCAGGGTAAAAATAAAGATTATATTTTTGCCATTTTATCTTGAACCAAATTAGCTCAAGTCTGGTGAAATGAACATCTTTGACAGCAACACGAAAGCGATTAGCCAGGGATGTTGGTGAGCATCTGCAATGTCCTGGGATCTTCTGCTCAGAAAATTGTTTGATCACTAGCAATCCCAGAGTGACAGGACAGTTGTTCTGTGAGATGTGACTGAGCCCCAGGATCAGGCACACACAGCTCCTGCTTCCATACCATCTGCAGGAATGCAGGAGAAACTCACCAAGAGTTCATCAGCTGAACAGCAAGACTGACTTTTTCATTGTTAGGATTTTGTTTGATTTTTTTTTCCTTTGGATGAAACTGATTTCCCAGAAAATCTATGAGCACATTTACCTTACCCCATGCTGCACCTGGCAGCTACCTGCCTCCTCTCTCCCCCTCGCAGTCCTCTGCTTTTCAGGTTCTTTGACTTCCACCCTTTAAAAACCTCTTGCCTAGGAATTGCTGAAAACTGACCTTTCGTGTGTGTGTCCCCCTTCCCAGTCAATAATCATATTAGCACATCTGTGTGACAGAAATAATAGCTTTTGTCTCCTAAAGCTGCAGAGTCCTGTTGCCTGGCAACTCCATCCCAAGGCAACACAACAGAGAAGAACGGGTGTGTGGGAGGACCGAGCCCGAGTGCAAGAGCTGCTGCTTGTGCTGCTGGTAGCTATAATTGGGGAAAGCTTGGAATATACTGTTTCCACCAGAGATTTGGGATAACAGAGCCTGCCAGCCTCAGAAACTTTCAATTAAGTGGCTACAGGCTGAGGCTGGTTTGTCTGGCATTGTTTTGATGCTGCAGAAAAGCAGAGAACTGAGCTGACCATTGCAGAAGGATCAACTTGGTCACCCTTTCCGAAAGTAGTTTAAACATGCTTTGGTGGTAAACTGTCCTCAGGGGACATACTCTTTTCACTCCTCATCTCCAGGGCTTGCAGCAGCTTGGCAGTTCTGGCAGAATTGGTGTACATTTTGATCACAGACTGCCAGGCTCAGCCATCACGTGGTTGGACAAGAGCAATTCAAATGCTAACCAAGAGAATTTTATATCTATAAAACATGACTATCATTCCAGAGAGAGGAATGACTAAAATAACAGAGGTGGCTGTTGATTTAGATGGAATAGGAATTTTGTTTGTCTTTCCCTGGCTAAATGAGGAAAGGCTGCAGCATGAAAAGTCTTGAAGTGAAGCTTTATGACAAAAAGAAATTATGTCCTTAAGGATCAAGGAAGACCTGGCAATCCTCACCATGAGAAAAATAAGCTAGAACTTCATTTATTTCGAGATCTATGCATCTGTCCATTCGCCCTTGTCACATGTCCCTGTCGGATGCAGCCAGTACAGACATCGCAACAAAAAAGAATTAATGAAATGTGCCTAAAAGTCTTTAAAAAGCACATGGAAAAATATAGCCAAAAGCAAATCCAAGCACTGCAGATCACCATTAGACAATATCCCAAGGAAGAAGACTGCAATACTGAATGACAGGGTCCACTTTTGTAATCTCTTATTTATACTAGGTAGCCTTTCCAGTTAACTTGCCAATACTCATTTATCAGAGCTAGGTGTGGACAAGCACTTAAGGAATACATCTAGCACTCAGACCTTCTGCTGGAAAAGGACTATACTTGGATTCAATGGAGGAAATCCAGCTTCAACATGCTGAAAGCCTCTCCCACCTGCACAGATCTGCAAGGTAACGGTCTTGTCCACAAAATAGGTGCTCATTCAGTGTACCTGGGTTCTCTAGTGGCTCTACCAAAGTGAAAACTAGTATTTTCTACAGCTAGGACGTGGTCCAGTGTAGTGGCTTAGTCACCAACACCACCTCAGTCTATACAGCCATGGGTTAGGTACAGCTATGCATTCATTCTGTGTGTGTGTAGGCTACATCCTGTAAAGCATCTCTTTCCTCTGTCTGAGGGGAGGCAGAAATTTTCCAGTGACCGAAATGACCCAGAATCAATCGTGACAAAGCTCCAGAATGTCATCCCTAGATCCTCACTGCACCACAAGAGTCGGGCACAAAGGAGTCCTCGCATGCACAGACATTCATCAAACAAGGGCTGCAGGGAAAATGTTGAGAGATTCCTTGAATGAATTATTCAGTGATTGTTATTCAGCTTTCTCCATTTACATGTAAGTCACTGTATCCAACTGGGTAGAGAAACATCTTCATAACCTGTCTTGTACTATAAAGTATCTTTGATACTTTCCACAGAGACATTCGTCGTTTATTTAAGATGATCCAAGTACACAACCCCCACGTCACAAAGCTTTTATGTCCACATGAATATTCTCTCTGCTTGTGCTCAGTGGTTGCACTGTTGAACACACCACGTTCTGGATCCTGGAGATCTGACAGGCTCTATCCTGCTTTACAGCAGCACTTTTTAAATTTGATCTAGACCCCACAAATTATTCTGGAATCAGCCATAGGTAGAGAAACTCATCCTTCAGTATTAAGCAAGTGTGAATGGTGCCACACTAGATTCATGTCTTAGATACTACATTTGCAGATGGCCATAAGTCTTTTTTTTTTTTTAATCTTTGGTTTATGGTCTGAAGCATTGGTTAAAAAGGACATTCTATACCCCTCCCTTTAAAGATAGCATTTTAAAAAGGAAAGAATATAAAGGGCAAACAAGCAGGGATTGCATCTAAATCTCATGAGAAGTAAGGTGCATGCTTGTACCTTAAGAAATAAGAGTTATTGCAGGAGCGTTAAGAAATCAAAGAGCTGATGGCACAGGCTATCTAGGCTTTACTGCTTGCAAATAAAAATATGAGAAGACCTTGTGAAAACTGCAGAGCCTATCAGGAAACAGAGAGACAGCACTTTGTGGCCACAAAAAAATGGAGAGGCAGGGACACATTAACTTCCCAGTGGTTCAAAAGAAGCAGATGGAAAGGAATCCAAAGTTATGGGTCAGGGTAACAACTCTGAAGAAAATCCTTCAAAAATGTCTAAAAGAACAACTACTCAGCCTTTCAATGCCTGGGAAAAAGCCCACAGAGATGTGAATTCAGTCGAAATCACATGCCTCTGGATGTCATTACAATGGTGCTATACTTATTTGCTAGCATGAAATGCCTCTCCACTGCAAAGGGGGGCTTGGCTGCAGTACCTAATTTAATCTTTCAATGAACATATTCCCTTGAATACACAATGTATTTTGTTGGACAGTTCCTAAACGCTTGGATGAATCTAAACATCGAAAAACTGGAGTACAGACATTATTTTTCTGCAGATGCATTTAGCAATCCAAGCTAACAGCCAGATTATTAATAAATCTAAAGCTAAATAAAATACTTTTCTAAGGGTCAACGAGTAGCTGAAGTCTGAAAAAAGAAAATTCAATATTTACTACTCAGCTTCACTGTGGAATAGTATTTGAAAAGCATCCAGATGTCTCTTTAGGAAAGGCTATTTTTTCTCCTAGTTATACTTACATTGAGGAAATTAATTGCAAGGGAGAAATACAAAAGTGATGCTGATAACTTTCCTAAGCTTTTTTGCTACAAAAGCTTCTCAACCTCTTGGCTGCATTCCCTTAAAATCAACAGCAGCTCTGCAGTGTCTTGCAGAGGCAAGAATTGGTGACCATCTCATTCAGAAGTACGTAAATGAGCTTTGCAGATTAGCTTTATAGCTCAGCTACTAATAACAGCCTAGTCTAAGAAGCAAACCCTTCTGTATTAAGAAAAAATGTATTGTTGTCTTATGGTTCAGGTTTTCATGTTGGCTGAATTTATCCTTTCCATTTCAATAGACAGGTCTATCCTTGCTATTTCAATACAAATATTACAGTAGAAATAGAAACATCCCATCACAGCTCTGCCGTGAATTGAAACCAATAGCATTACATCCTGGATACAGAAAAAGACAATAATTCTCCTTGAACCCTTAAGAAGGGAAAGATGCAACAGTTTATCAGTCCTTGCATCAGTTAATACAAGCGGAAAATAAAAGCCATAATGCTGAATTCACAAACCCTTTTGCAAGATTAAAGCACACTTCAAATTGCTCTGGGTAATTCAGGTGTGTCTAATGCTTGCAGAGCCTCAGTGAGAGGAGCAGCTCATAATGAGTGTAGGTAGAGCAGCATGGGGGTCTTGGAGGTGCAGAAAGGTAGCATCCCATGAATGTTGAAAGTTAGCATCAAGAGGTAGGGATTAGAAGAAAACAACATCTTCTAAAATTCACAGTTGTATCCAGTTGTGAATATCCAGAGAGATGTTAATCTTAAAAGAGAGCAAATGAACCCAGTAGCTCACCAGATCTGTTGCTGGTCCAACAAGCCAGGTAGAATGGATTGACCATAGAGAGAGTCCAGGCTCACCGAGACCTGGCCCAATCCATAGAGCAATGCCAGCAGGAGCTGGATTTCCTGGATGTTTTTATTTCTCACCTAGAAATTCCCTCCAGTCAGAATTAGGGAATATATTTTTTACATTCGTGCAGTAGCTCAGGTGGAGAAGAGGGACATCAGAAATTTCTGGCCACTCCGATGGCATGTGCTGTGGGAAAAGGGAAGTAAATCTGAAATCTTCTAGTCTGGGTTGGTTTAGGGCACATGGAGACATCAGCTGCCTGTTGTAGGTGAGAGCTTTCTGTGAAACCAAGTGCACATGATCCACTCCATACATGGAGACATGAACAAACAACTCTATTCCTACTAAATCCTTTGTCACTCTTTTAATGTTTAAGGCCCAGTTAGCACCCTGTGGATGCCTCCTCTCTGGAGGTGCAATTTTAAGGCCAGGCTGGACAAGGCACTGAGCAACCTAATCTAGTGGGAGGTGTCCCTGCCCATGGCAGGAAGGCTGGAACTAGATGATCTTTAAGGTCCCTTCCAACCCAAACAACTCTATGATTAGTAAATACTCCCATCTTCCCATGGATTCCAATACACACCAATGCAGAGCTCTCTCTGTCTCTCCCAAGAAAACACTCTCACACACACATCTGCAGTCTCCTCCAAGCAGAATCCTTTGTTATGCAGCAAAGCTTCACTTTCTATCCTCCCCATTCTTTTACTAGCAAGCCTTGACAGGAGTGTTTGCACCTGTCCTCTCACTTTCACCTGCTCTCCGTGCTGAAGATTTCTCCTTTTCAGTGCAGGACAAGAAAAGCAGAGGGTTTCATTCAGTACTGACTGAGAGAAAAAGAATAAATAAATAAATGGTGCTGTCTAAAAGCATAGCTAGTAGCAAAGCAGAGAGCTAGAGATAGGGAGTGAGGGAACGAGATAGAGTGCCTGCAGGGAAAGTAGCTTAAGGAGAACTGTAGGAGGAATAACTGATTCTAGACTTGGTGCAGGTCTATTTTTCATAAAGATAATAATAAAGAATAATATGGTGTAATTAAGGCCCAAAATCACATCAGATTGCTCAGTGCTTGTCTGCAGCTTTCACAGAGAGGGAAAGAAACAAGGGGGCTGAACAGTTCCACTGGGTTAGCACGGAGAGATGTTTTCCCAAACCCACCTAAAGAATCTCAAGGCTCAAAGTTAGAAGTTAATGTTGGAATATCAGGACTGTTTTTTATATTTTCTTCATTATAAATTTCCCTGAGCCAGGTGAGAGAAAGCTGGCGTGGGTGTAACAACCAGTATTCCACCACAGAGACAGATCTATTCTGGTCCTGAAAGCCAGAGATACACAGTCTGTGTTGCTTCCAGAGCTTGTCTAAACACTGAATACTAGTACCTCTGCACCAAGCTCGCATGGTAAAATAATTTTCCACTCTTCTGCACTCAACCTGCAATGGGGAGACCCTTTGCCTTTCCATTGCTATGGGCTTTGTACCTTGTTTTTTTCCAGAAATTCATGCACAATGTTTTAATTGCCTTCTCCAGTGAGTGTGACACGAGAGATAATTTCCCTCTTTAAAGAGAAAAGGATCTGGTTCATACATCCTTCTTATATTGAGATGGGAAGGGAACATTTCTGATTCAGGGTGTTTGGTGCTAACTTGAGCAGCTTTCCACAAACATGCTCTGATCTCATACAGGTGCTGAAAGAACAATTGCCACCAAATTGGATTTATTCCTCTCTGCTTTCCATCCTCTGTCGAAAATTACTTTTGCTTTAATTTTCTACACAGTTTCCTTAAATAAGAATATCAGTCTCCCTGAAAGAAAATGTTTGATTCAAGGTTCACAGTGTTGGTTTGTAGCACATGTATGCCTGAAGTTCTGCTCAGAGGAAAAGGATGGTGTTCATTGCCCTTTAACACACACTGCATTAAAAAAATAGAGAGACACTCTATATTTTCACTATAGTTCAAGGAACTGTCAATGTGAAGACATTAATGAGTAATCCCTTGCCTAGGTGTGTGGCTGGAAACCTCACTTAACTTTAGGTGGTGGTTTTCAAGAGATGTTAATCATTTTTAGTTTTGTGCTACAAAAAACACCACAATGCAAAGCCCTTACAACTAGGAGTCACAACTGAGGAGAGAATGTGAGGCAGAGTTTGAGCAATGGAAACTCTAAAACCTGCATGCAAGAGAAGGATTTTGGGATACCTTACAGTACCTGAAGGAGCTGCAGGAATACTAGAGAAGGGCTGTTTGCCAGGGCATGGACAAGGGGCAGTGGTTTGAAATCAGAGCAGGGTTGGTTTAGGTTATTCATTAGAAAAAACTCTTTCACCATGAGGGTGGTGAGGCACTGGTACAGGTTGTCCAGAGAGGTGATGGAGGCCCCAGCTTTTGAGACATTCAAGGCTAGGCTGGCTGAAGGTCTGAGCAATCAGATCCAGTTCAGGATGTCCCTGCTCACTGCAGGAGCTTGGACTTTGAAGGTCCCTTCCAATCCTGTAAGTCTATGATATAGGGAACTGGAGCTCTGCATTGATCAGAAACAGTTTCCTGGTCCCAGGGACATTCTGCACACCCCCACATAGTCCTGCAGACATCAAAGGCAAAGTACAAACTGGCTTTTAATATCCAAACACCTTATTATTTGCCTCTTGTCTGCAATCAAGTAGGCAAATATAGTCACTGGGAGTTACAAATTTCATAGAAAAATGAAAAAGTATCTGTGTAAGACGAGTCTGAAAGTTTTTTGTCATTCTGTATCATCCAGCAAACCATCTGTCAAGATGCTTATGCTGCTTTGCAGCTGGGACCCGGCCCACAAACCAGGGCTTCACCTTAAACACAGCTTTCACTGAGGAGGATGCTGCTTTGTGTCTACCCTATTATTACACACTCAAAGTCTCCACGGTTATTGTATCAGTTTCCAGTGTTCTCCCCAAGGGTTTCTCATGAGTCAGCATTTAATTGGGGGGTACATTTTAACACTCCCTCCACACGACTGCTTCTGTCTGCTTAAAAGAGGTGATGCTAAGCACACATTAACCCATAGTGAGGTGAACACACTTTTCCAGCAGGGAGAGCAATATTTAAACCTTTGTGCATTGATCTTCAACAGCAGAAAACTTTAATTTATATAGTTCAATGATTCCTTCCAAGATTTCAGAAAAAGGAATAACTATTCCTATTCATAATCAGATTTTGATTGTGGTAAGATTTGGGGGTAGGTATCTTCGGGATAAGAAGGGCTCTAACAGTGGCTCTGAGAGATGCCATGATGGAAGTTTATATTTTTGATAATTCAAAGAACTTCATATGTTCATAAATAACAAGTCACATGGTAAGTAAATAAAGAGGAGAATCTATGATAAAACAAATTGGAGGAAGAATTGTAAGGAAGGAATCTCATCTTAGCCTGTCAGCACCAGTGGATTTCTGGAGAAACCAAATTCCTCATGTTTTCCAATGACAGATCTCAAATCCTGTATCTTACTGCCATGCTATGAGATGATGACATTCTCAGTGGCAGACAGGAGACACAGCTGTTCTAGAATATTTAACTATTACATATTTATTTTATTAAGTATCCTGGTTTTCTATCTCTCAAGTATCTCTGTAGGAAGAAAACAGACCATCAAAAAGCTGTAAGTTAATCACTTAATTTGAGATGGATAATCTGGAAACAGCAAGAAAACACTGGAAAGTTTCTAAAACATGGAGATCACATTTTAGCATTTGATAAGGACTCTTCTACTTGTCCAACTAGTTGCAAAGACTAATACAAACATAGTAAAAAAAACCCCAAAACACACCATGACTAGTCTGTTGAAGTACTTCCTTTAGAGTAGATGCTGAGTACCCTTCCCAATCATTGGCATCATTTAAAGAGGTTTAGCAACCTCTGCACTTCTATAATTGCAAATTCACACTACTTCTGTTAGGAAAAAAAATCTATCTTTATTAGTTATATGCACAGATACTTTAATAACCTATGAGCTAAACTCAAAGGTCCTGCAAAAGAATTCAGATGACAGCCTCAGCATGTCTATGATCTAAATCACTCCATTTTAGCTTGCTCTAGCAGGGGGAAAATAGGCACAAAGTAGCAAAACCATTTCCCAAAGTGTCTCATCCCAGTTTCAAGAAGTTGATTGCAAAGACAATCTGTCTAGAGTCACAGATGTCAGATTATCCTCTCTCTCCCTTCCAAAGAGTGGAAGTAGAGGCCAAGATTGTTTATGTATATAGGGCAGCATGAGGACACTGAATTGTCTGAGGGGTTTGAAGATAAACAGCAGTAATACCACAGCTGTATAAAACTGTCATAAGCAATATTCCCATTGGACAAGTGGATAAAATACTGACTTCACACAGAGCAATATTCCTGGGAGAAGGCTCCTAAATTATTCCTTGGGGTATCTTGCAGTTACAGCGTCATGATGGATGTCCACACATTAATGCTGCCATCTCCAGCCATCAGAACTGTTGACACAGATGAAGAATTTTGATTAAGTCCTCCCATTCAGCTTTATATATTAAAAACTGTATTGGATGGAGAAGCAGAATGCTCACCTTTGCTCCATCTTTATTTGTGTTCTAAGAATGTAACAAAAATAGAATAAAACAAATGGAAAAACAAGGCTTATACTCTCATGCTTGCTGGGGGCAGGAATTTCTTTTGGTGCCTGTAGATCCACCAAATTCTAGATGTCCACATCTACCTGAATAACTACCTGCTGGTACACTTTTGAGGACTAATTTACTATACCCACAATAGATGGTGTGACATCCTTGGAGAAAATTCTGCTCATTAGGAGAGGCTGTTGTTCATTGTCCTTCTGATTCAGAAATCACTGAAGCTCTGATGAAAAGCTTATGAGGGATAGCTGATTTGCAGCTTAGGGGACTGAACCACAGAACATTACACAGGTACACAGCATTGCTATTTGCTAATATCTGTTGTTTTTGACAGGATTGTTGCACCAGTTTTATAGAGGGCATTTAAAGGGAGCAGAGGAAATGTCCCAATACATAATGAATTAATATAGAGGTGAATAGCTGTAATGAGGTTGCAAAACAAAAATCAGCACTCTCAGGCAGGGCTGTATTTTCTGACTTCCTATTTTCAAGGATCTGGTTGTACTTGGTTTTCATAGCACTTGAATTAAGAAAAATGATGGGAAATCATGGCTGCAAGAATTTTAGAGGTAGATGTTCTCCATTGTCCTTATCTGGAGAAGGTCTGGGTTGTTACAAATGCTGGAAAGCAGTATATAATAATTACATCTATTATAGTGACTGGAATGGTAACATACTACACACAGAGAAGAACAATTTATATTACAGCAATTACACATGATTGTATGAAAAGAATCATACAATAGTTTAGGTTGGAATGGACCTTAAAGATCATCTAGTTCCAAGTCCCCTGCCATGGGCAGGGACACCTCCCACTAGCCCAGGTTGCTCAATACCTCATCCAGCCTGGCCTTAAACACCTCACCACCCTCACACTAAACAACTTCTTTCTTATCTCCAGCCTAAATTCTCCCTCTTCCAATTTGCATCCATTACTCCTAGTCCTGTCCCCCATTAAAAAGTCCTACCCCAGACTTTCTGGAGTAGAATTAGTCATTGGCTCTGTCACCTTGACCATAAATTATCTGGTAAAGACAATCCTTAACTCCAGTGGCTCTGTGAAACTTTTTTGAATTTTTTTTCAGTTAAAATGCCATAAAATTTCATTTTTCATCCCTCAATGGGCTAAAGATTGGATTGAACCTCAGTACCTGAGTGACACTGACACAAAGGTTTGACTTGTTCATTTAATAAGCCTGAAAACAAAGCTAACTCCAGATCCCAACTCATAACAAACATCATAATGAGTAAAGACTGACTGAAAACTGGCATAGCTTCTCTGAAAAAACAAAAGCTTTAATGATAACTGTGCAAACATCCTTCCCATGTACATCTCTTAACAAAATAGCTTTTGTGCCCCAAGAGGGAAAAAAGATGGTTGGATCTTTCTCTCAATTATTTTTCCAGCCTATTAAACCATATAACCTCCAGTTTCTCAAAAATACATAAATAATATAAAATAAATTAATAGAATAAATTAAAATTGAGGTCTGTGCTCATCTCATCCAGCATCATGGCTTATCAGCCCCAGGAGATGTCTTATATGCATAACTTTCTGACCACAAGAGAAAATGATGAACTGAGAGAAAACTTATTCATGCTCAGCCCTGTTGCACACAAAATGGATCTCCTAAGTGGTTTATCATTACCATTTGCAAAATAAATAGAAGTTGGAGAAAGGGAAGGGATGGTTCTGTTTAATTTGATGCCTTTACGCAACAAGAAGCTGCTGCTGAGGGTGAAGGGAAAGGATAAAGGCAGGAATGAGACAGAAGGAACATCTTAGGTTCCTAAGAAAGATACATCTTATCTGAGCATTTCTCTTTTTCAACAAACCAGTTGAAAGAAAGCCTCCTCCTTGTATATAATGGTGTAAACATGTATTAAAGGCAAGTTTAGCTCTCACAGACTGAATTTTCTTTAGCTTGTTGCCAGTGCTTTGAAAAAATGTCCTTTTCTGTCTCTGGACCTTTGAGAAGAGACTGGGTTTCCCTCTGCTACACACAATTCCAAACATGTGGATCATATGCACTAGTTAAATACCTGCCTTCTGAAGCATGGGTGTACTTGCCCATTATTAATGAGACTTAGTTTCCCAGCTCTGGGTCTTAGGGTCTTCTTAAGGAAAAGAGGGCAAAGAGACGAAGAACAATTATGCACAGCTGTCTTAAATAGCTTTTTTTTTCCCTGCATCTTCCCATTATACTGTAAACAGCCAGGTAACATATACTCATGCATCCTGTAAGGCCCCAAAAGTGAAGGTCCTCTACTCCACTGTGCATCTGTTACCTTTTTGAGATTCTCATTTGTTTCTATTGACTTCAGAGAAAATTTATATTTGGACAGATCAAATGCATGCACAGAAATAAAGCTGGGTCTGTGGCAAAACCCACTGGATAAGCTTTGCTTTGCTCATTTGTGTGCCCAGAAAAGCAGAAGAGCAGCTGGATCCTAAGGCTGTGCAGAACCACCTAGCAGGATTACCTTCATTATATTCCTGGCTGACCACTGACTTAAGTGCATTATGGCTAGTCATCTCAGCTCCCTAGACTGTGCCCTCACAGCCTCCAATGCTAAAAAAGAGATTAATGGTATTTTCTGCCTTTTCTAATATTGAAGTCCAGAAATACTTCACAAACCTCACTGGAACCATGGCTGCTTTGTTTCCTCTCCTCAGCAGAAGCCACAGAAGTCCACATGAGACCTCTGGAAGGCACCTGGTCCAACCCCCTTGCAAAGAGTCAAATTCAAAATGAGATCCATTCGTCAAGGTTACAGCTGGTTAGACTGAGTCACTTTAGGTTAGGTCCCAAACTTTCTAAGTCTGCAGTGAAAGACAATATGAATGGCAGTAAGAAGATGGAAATAGCAACCCGGAGATTGAGAATTGAGACACTTGCACTGCTGCTTCCTCTTTCGTCTCTGTAGAAGGGCACTAGCATGAGAATTAACATCTTTGTAGAAGATATGGACTGTGGGATTGAATGCACCCTCAGCAAATTTGCAGATCACACCAAGCTGTGTGGTGCAGTTGATAAGCCAGGAGGGAGGGATGCCATCCAGAGGGACCTTGACAGGCTTGAGAGGTGGGCCCATTGCAACCTCATGAAGTTCAGCAAGGCCAAATGCAAGGTCATGCAATCCCAAGCACAGATACAAGCTGGGTAGAGTGTGGCTTGAGTGCAGCCCTGAAGAGAAGGATTTGAAGGTATGAGCGGATGAGAAACTCAACATGAGCCACCAGCGTGCACTTGAAGCCAAGAAGGCCAACCAAATCCTGATTATGTAACGTTCTTTTGTGCTATGGAATACAAAGTTCACAAAAAAGATGGGTCCCATTGCTGATGATAATGTCTGCAATCACAACATATGGGCTTGTGTGCAATATAACATGCATTCTGAAGGAATAAATGACGGATTCACACTGTCAGCTTAAGGGTAGAAATGCTATTAGTCCTTTAGCTGTCCTATACTTCAATTCCACTGAGTTTACTCAGTAGCATATGTCCGTATGTGACCAGGACACCTCTACTCCTTTGCAATGAGTGGGAGTAGGAAAAAGGTTGCAGTGCAGTTCAGATAATATTCCCACAGATTGTTTCTACCTCTGCTTTCCAGAGCATGCTTGTCTGGGAAGCTGACTCATTAAATGAGGAGCAGAAAGCAGCAATTTAGTGTTCAGAACTTGTCCCCACCTTCTTGACAAACACCTGTAAGTCACATCCTGCAGCATCTCACACAGGTGGTTTCAGGCCAGTTTCCCCATTCCATCACGTACCAAAATGAGGTGACTGGAAAACTGAATCTTCAGCTACCCTTCCCCATGGGTTGGAAAATCAGATTACTTTTTCATAGCTTTGAAATAGAATACCACATGCAGCTTGCAAAGCAAATAATGCTGAAATAATCAGGCACTTTTAAATCAATCATTTCATTGAGGAGGGCTATGGTTTAGTTTAGCTTAAAATGTTTAAGAGGGACAGGGTATGAACAAATGTAGGCATAGGAACAGTTAATTTGCTGCTG
Organism: Turnix velox; assembly: GCA_013400935.1. Taxonomy (NCBI): domain Eukaryota; kingdom Metazoa; phylum Chordata; class Aves; order Charadriiformes; family Turnicidae; genus Turnix; species Turnix velox. The sequence continues at coordinate 59,469 of VZTY01022572.1, forward strand.
TTTCCCATTCCTCTCAGCATGTTCTTGCTGTTTGTACTCCACACGAATCAATTTAAGAGGATCTGGGGGAATTGGAAAGGGTCATGTACACATCCATATTCTGTAACATCATTTAATGGGTTAGACCTTAGTTATAGCTCTGCCCTTTGGGGAGGGATGTGGAAGCTTATTCCACTCTCACAGACTAAAAGATCTCTAAGTTCTCTCATGCACAGCATTTGCTACTCAGCTCTGGCCCACTAATACCCTGGATGAGTAGCCTCATCTTACCTTATGTCTGATAACAGATATTAGTGAGCCTTTAGAAGAAAGAAAAGAACATTGAGTGACATTTTCCTTTGTAAACTCTCCTAGCTCCTCATAATATGTGATTCAGGAGGCTCTAGAGCTTGAGAAGAGACCCATGTCATAGTTTAGTTGTCATCAATGCAATCTAGTGTTCACTAGGAACACCAAATTCTCCAGCCTGGATGCTTTTCCTTCCCAAGACCAGAAGTTCAGCAAGGAAAGGAAAACACTTGCACATTCAGTGTGAGCATATATGTATTATGGTGGGAAGAAAACCAATGTGGCCTTGTAATGAGCAAGAGCTCACAGGAACAACCGTTGATTTTTGTTAGAAGCTTCAGTAGATAGATGACTCGCAAGTCATGAACTCTGCGTTTGTCTCATCAGTCTGGCTGGACCCAGAGCTAAATTTAAATGCTATACTTTCAGCTGGATCATATGGAGTGGGAACACTGGAGGACAAGCAATACTGGGAAGATCTTTGAAGCATGCTACGAAATCTAAATGACGGAGATTTAAAAAATGCCTTTTGAGCAGCAGCTTGGTGAGAGGTAGCCTTACTGCAAAGGAATCAAAGTGGAAAAGAAGTAGCTGGGAAGGAACTTGTTTCTCCGAAGTGACTTGTCAGCTGTAGCTTGAACTTTCAGGGCCAGTCTGCCTCCTTCTCCACCGAGGGAAAGCTCTGCTTGAGAAAACAATTCACCCATCTGCTGATTTGATAGTGTTACCTCCCCGGTCATAAGGGACTGATACATGACTGAAAGGTTTTAATGAAAATGACCTGGTTTAAAAAAAAATATCACTTAGAAGTGTACTGAGAGACTTAATCTTGTAAAAAATCAAAATCTTGTTCTGCTACTGTTCAGCAAATACATCTTCAGGCCTTTCTTTTCTGACAGTTTCAGTACTGAAAACATGTCTATGAGAAGGTCCCTCCTTGGGCCATTGTAAGTGAACCCTCAATCTGAAGTCACGGGGTTTGGAGTGACCTGGTCTGAGTGTTCCTGCTCTAGCAGGGGAATTGGACTAGATGATCTCTCGAGATCCCTTCCCAATCCCTGACATTCTGTGATTCTGTGAGAAGATGAGAAATACATCTCAGGACTGAGAGCAACATGGTGGTACCTACAGGGGCATAATGGATATGAAAATGAATCACAGCATGAAAAGACAACTCAGTTTCTGTGATTGCAGTATGAGTATCTGTGCTGAGGTTTCCTGGAGCAGGCTTGGCACATTTTGTTATATCAGTCGTGGCTCCAGCACCCTCCTGAATGTGCATCTGTCACAGTCCTCCCTAGCCAGTAAGGGTTTTACACTGGTTGTTGATTGCACACGCATGTTTTCCTGCAGCACGAAAATCATTTTAAGTAGCTCTCTGCTTTTCCAGAGTTTCCAAGTTAAAAAAAAAAAAAAAAGAAAAAGAAAAGTATGATAATAACAATAATAATAAAAAGAGATCCAGAACTAGGTTGGCAAACATAATCACAAGGTATATTAAAAAGTTAAACATAGCTCCGTGCTTTGAAAATCAGGCACCACGGGAAGCCGAGGATGTGTTGTCCCTTGGCTTTCTGTCACTTTTTAAAAGGAACGCTGTAATTGAGTAATCAGCTTGCTGGTTGTCATGGCAATTGCTGCCGGCTGCTGCGGGGAACCGGCCTCCGCGCTTTGTCTGTGCGGCGCCCGGGGCATCCACCCACCCCCGCTCCCGCGGCAGCATCCCCCTGCTCCTGGGCTGGCCAGCCCCGGGGTTGCCAAAGCCCAAGACTCCGTATCAAGCAGAGAAGGCAAATAAATCTTAATCGGGGAGAGCAATGCCTGGGGGGAAGATTTGAGTCACAAACCTGATGGCACCCTCTGCTCTCGGTCGGTCACTTGGGGTGCGCTGTGAAGTCATTTAGCTATTGGGGTTTGTATCTCACAGCCAGTGGAGGAGCTCGACGGGGTTAAGTCCAAAATTAAATGTAATGTGGAAAGGGGAAAGTATGTACAGAATCCATACTGGGAAAGCTGTTTGTCAGTGGCCTTTACCTGGTGATTAAAGTCAACCCATGCTGATCAGCATTTAAACCTTTAACTGAAGTGCGGATCTGCTAGCAATGGGAAGTGTGTGAATGGATAGAAGAAGGAAAACAGGTTAAATTGTGGTTCCTAAAATGCACAAAGGGAAACGACTTCTTTTATGCACTGATGAAACTTCACCTGCTGCTTTTCTCAGGGAGTCCTCTCATTGGGAGCTCAAAAGAAGGTTTTCAAGGATTGAAATGACTGTATTTTCTAGAGGAAAAGGCAGCACAAGAGACTAAATCACACCATAAATGAGAATTTTTTTCTACTGAGAACAGCTAAAAATCTTCCATTTTGCCAGCTCCTCTTATTCCTAGTTACTCCACTGGCATTCCCACACCACACCATCCTGGAGCTATCAAACCCCCAAGAGCACTCTATGATCTCTTTACAGGATTTCCTTTATTTTTCATTCTACAAAGATTCAAACTTCCCATGTAGTGAGCAGAAGAAAATCTAATAGTTCTTGCTGACTGCAGTCACAACTGATAGAAGGGAAAAGGCATCTAGAAAAGAAGTGCTGCATTGGTGTTACTGCTTCAGCATCTTGTGCCTCCTTTCACACTGCTCTGGACATGAGTATTTCTGCGCTTGCTGTTCCAAACATAGGTAGAAACTCTTCTAAACTTGGCATTTGACCCAAGAGAGTGGGTAAGATTAGTGTTCTATAATAGGTGAGCAGAGTAGCCCATGACTACTCTGTACATGTGTTCTTCATCCTACTCCCCTTCCAACACCATGACCATGAAGTAGATGATCTGTACCAATGTATTAGTAAATCATGTGGTACCTTAGCTCTGGTCCAGTGAGTTCCTCATATGCTGAAAAGCACTCTGTGACCAAGATGTTGTCCTCTCAGTTTTGTAGGACAGAGTCCCCTTCAAGTACTGCTTAAGGACAATGTTGCTACAGTCTCATGACCAGCTCAGAGCACTTATGAGTCCAGTGCTGAACTGGAGGGAGCTGGGGCAGTACTGAGTCACTGGGAGCAAAGTGATGCAATATTCCCAGTGAGGGGAGTAACTGACTTGAGGTCACCATGTCAGTAAGACTATATCTTCATTTTTCCATGTAAGCATCAGTTGAACTTTTGGACTTAGGTCTCTAATTGCAAACTGAACATCTCCTTGATAGGAAAACAGATAATTAATCTCAGTAGGAAAACAGAGATATTGTGGCTATGACATAGACAATCAAGGAATAACCCAAAGTCCTTTAAAAACAGATTAGCCAAGCTGTGATGGTAATTACAGTGCTATTGCTCCATGAAATCTGAAATTTGCATTAAAATAACCAAGTTTATATTCCCTGTCTTCCCAAATGACCAAGCAAACAAGCTAGGAGAGATCAACATGCTCTTCTTCAGATTCAGGTTATTTTCAGTATTTTTTTTTAAGCCACGCAGCATCTTAGATTTTCATAAATAAGGTAGCAAAAAAATAAAATGACAAATGAAAGACTGTTGTCTCTCTAATACACTCGAAGATTTATCCCTAATATATCTCAAATTAATATTGTTCCATTTTTTGCTGCCCTCTGCATACTCAAAGCACTTCAACACAATTTTAGCACTGTGTTATCATTACTTTACAAGAGCCATTGGAGACTGTATGATGCATTATTGTTACACTCAATTTATGAAAGTATTACTTTTGTTCCTCCTCCTTTTCTAGGGGTGAAATGTTGTGGGGTAGAAAGCTAGCTATATCCCAGAGACACATTCCAGCATACCTTAAGAGACTGAATATTAAGGCTGGTCAAATTTAAATGCACCATAGGTCTTGACAGTGTCCTTTAGGAATTGGTCTCGGAATATTGCAAGAAAATATTTCTCTATTTGCATTTGCATCTTTTCCATTTGCACTTAGCACTTTGTTTGGTACTTTGTAATGTCCTCAGCAGAATATGCCATATTTGAGTCTATCTAGCAAGTTGGAACAGTGATAGTGATTTTAATTAATCACTGTAACGTTCTATTTTGCATGAAGAAGGCTCAGTGCCTTTGACCCATTAATTAAATTGTAGAATTTACAGTTCCTTGAAAATGTTGAAGAAGCTAAAGATTAGACAGATCTGAGCTGTATTTGAAATGGAAATTGAGACATACTGGACTGAGGATAGGGAAAAGTGACACGTAAAAACCCCCCACTTTTAATTCAACTGCCAACCACTGAGCCAAAGCAAATTGGAAGGATGAAATTCCCCTGACAAAAATAATACAGCAGCAAGAAGCAGTAGGTAAAATCTTTAGGAGTGAATTGGCCAGGCTCCCAAAGGCTGGGGAATGACTTTCTAATAGGGTACAGGGTGACAGGACTAGGCGTAATGGATGTAAACTGGAAGAAGGTAGATTCAGACTAGAGATAAGAAAGAAGCTCTTTACAGTGAGGGTAGTGAAAAACTTTCACAGGTTGCCCAGAGAGGCTGTGGATGTCCCCTCTCTGGAGGTGTTTAAGGCCAGGCTGGATGAGGCATTGAGCAACCTGGGCTAGTGGCATGTGTCCCTGTCCATGGCAGGGGACTTGGAACTAGATGATCTTTAAGGTCCCTTCCAACCCAAACTGTTCTATGATTCTAACTTATTTTTCACATTTCTACAAGTAAAACTATCTAAATGGCTCCCTTTTGTTAAGGAATTAAATCCTGACATGCTTGGGCTATGCCCTGGAGAAGAAAAGGCTGACTGATCAAGAAGATGGGGTGAAGAATGTGGTTTTCTCTCTGGCCCCAGCTGAGCTCCTGACTCACAGCCTGTCTGCAGGCGAAGCACCTGCTCCTCTTCTGCTGCAAAGGAAACTGCAGAGGTGGGCGTAAGCACCAGCCTGTTATTGTAATTCAAAGTCACTCTCCGTGCTGAGGTTGGAAAAGTATTTTATTGAAAAAGCAGTTGCTTAGAATGTTAAATTCATCGATAAAGATGATCAGATTCCTTTAAATTCTTTCTGTTGTCTACTAGCATAAGAATTAGTTTAGTAAAACCAGTAGGCATTTCTTCTGGGGAATTATTGTGGAAAGAGGAGAGGATTGTACATATTTCTCTTTCTGTCTTGTAATGTTGAATTAATTAACACAGGGACCTGCTGTGGCTCCCACTCAGACACTGTGGAATTCTGACTTAGGCAAAACGCATTAGCAATAGATGTCATCTCTCAAACCACTGTTACTTGTTTGCATTAAAAATCTCTATATCAAAGGCATCATAGAGGCAGAGCTAAGCTGATGTTTGGCTCAGCTAGATTTGGGGATGATGCTTGCACCTGGCTGAAACAGATTGGAAAAGAACATCCAGGGGATCTGGGACATCAGGAAGGGATTGCAAAGCACACAATTCTGATGGCACATTTTTGGTTTTCTATTGATGACCTGAATCTTCACATCTTGTACCACTAGCAATATTCTTGACTAGGTACTGCTTTACACTTTTTTTCCCCCCAGAGGACAAGGAGATCTGTTCTCGCTGAGAAACTTTGAGTTAAAGCAATTCCACCACTAAACTTAAGTCCCTACTGGCATTAATATTCATCTGCTTGCTTTTTGTCTGCAGATTGTGTTTCCTGAATTCAATTCTGTCCCAGACAGAGGTACATACACTCCTGCTCCCCTTCCTGCTATCCCCCACTGTTATTCCGTGCGCAGAGCAGCTACTCCAAGGTGTGTGGATTTCATTTGAGCCAGTGTCTAGGCAGATTAGACATGCAAATACTCGTCTTTGTAAAATTTGGAGGTTCAAACTGCAGCTGCACTGGGAAAATCACTCAAGGAACTTGATCTGATATAAAGATTAAAACTGATTAGAGAGAAATTCTATTCCCTATGACTGCATATTTGTTTTCCTAAAGTCTTTCTTAAATAAGATGATCTTCCCCTCCCTCAGACAGCGATGTTTCTAGGATTTCTTCAGCCAGTCATTATGTCTATGATAAGCCTTTGGCCTCCTTACTCATGGTGTGACAGTAATAACAATCCTTACAAAAACATTTATTCACATCTTAAGCCTCCCTGGCAGTATTAAATCATCTACCATCCCACGTATACAAGCTGGCTGATGGATATATGCAAATTCCTAGCAGTAGGGAAAGACTTTTTAATATACAGCTCCAGTAAATTACTGAGATTATTACAAGGAGCGAGGAGGCATGATAAGTTGTTCTGGTGTTGACTATATATTCCCAGGATACCACGATGATAGACAGGCAGGCAGGCAGGTGGGTGTTTGGGATTCTTCTCTACCTGAGAATTTCAAATATAAATAATGTCTTGTGTTATCAAATCATTTGCCATGTAGCCTCTCAAGCCACGTGAGCCCTGCCCTCTTTCTGAGTCTCCCAGGTTTCTAATTTAAGTGAATAAAGAAATAAATCTTTCTGTTTGCTTACACAAGTATCTCCGAGTGTGAAGAGCAGCATTCAGAGCAGCAGGTATCCTGAACCTGCACGTGGCTTCACTGTTTGGTCACTGCTGTGACATTCCATGCCTGCTCCTGGGAAAAAAATCCATGTCCCTGCGTTAGGGACATGTTAATACATCCAAACTCCAGGAGCCCACGCTGCTGGGTCGAGACTACAGTTTTTTCACCTTAGTTCCCCAGGAATCTCTTACCAGAGACCTCAACTCGGAGTTTTCATTTAAAAAGTGACAGCAGATGGCGCTCAGGAATACAGAGATCAACTCCGAGCTCGGAGGTGACAAGATTCCCAGCTCCCCGGGGCTATGCTTCTCCCTCTGTCCTTCAAAGGCACATGCAGCTGCCTCCCCAATGGAGGTGGAGACAAGAAGTAGCCAACTTCAGCTTTCTAGTTGCTTCTCAGCTACTAGAACTGTTTAAAGAAAAAGAAGATAGATGGAGGGAACCCAAGCACCATTCTGAAGTGCAATTTCATAGAATCATAGAATGGTTTGGATTGGAAGGGACCTTAAAGATCATCTAGTTTCAACCCCCCTGCCATGGGCAGAGACCTCCCACAGACCTCAGGTTGCTCAATGCCTCATCCTGCATTCCAGAAAGGGTACATCTGCAGCCTCTCTTGGCAGCCAGTTCCAGTGTCTAACATCTAGCTTTAGCTCTAGCTTGGTAAATTTGAAGAAAAATCCTCTCCAACAATCCTATACAAAGGACATTTTGTAGTAGGTCCTTGTAAACTTGTAGAAAACTACAAGGGATGGGAGAATTAATTTTCAATACCTTTATTTTAGTTCAGGTTATTTTCCTTATTACTTAGCATTCATTGGAGGGCTTTTTTTTTCTTTCTTTTTTTTTTCCAAAGCACTCAAGATGTTTTTCTGCTGTTATTTTTATTTCATTGCCCGCTTTCTGAACCAATATCTAAACACTTACGGGAAAAGATTTATGGATCTGGAAGCAGAAAGTTTTCTGTCAATTTGGCTTACTTTGCAAGCAGGGACCTGTGCTTGAGAGGGTCAGAGGAATGGATTGCATAAAAGAAAGAAAAATATATTGGTTTTGAAAATAAAAAGTGAGATGGAGGGAGACTGCATGCATCTTATTTATTTCTCCAATTAGCAGCCAATCTGCTCAGCATTTCAAGCAGATTTAGGTCTTATTCCTCATTTTTAAAGAAAAAAATCTTTTAGTGGCAGTGCTAGATATTAGATTAGGACTGTGGTATTTTATTACACTTTCACACCATGTGTGTTTTACAAAGCTGAATGAAATCTCTTAAGTGGCTATCAGAGCTTGGCCTTGTGCACACACACCAGCAATAAAAATGCTGAGCACTTGTGCTGCGTTTGATATGACAAAGCTTTCTGCAGCCACAGGAGAGCTACATATGTTAAGGCCATCACTGAGAGCAGAGAGTGTTTTCCCCAGCACTTGTGCTCACCGGTGCCAGGTTGCTGGCAGCTGGTCTGGGCTGTGTCAGGGCTGGATGCTGTGAGAAGGGGCTCCTCAGCAGAACATGGACACAACTGCTGGCCACAGACAATCTCAGAGCAGATGGCAGGGCTGGCTGCTGTCCCAGGCTTTATCTATGCAAACCTAACCTGCTGGCTTCCAAGGGCTGCCCAAAATTTCTCACACTTGTGTTTTTTGACAAATCTTACTTGCCCCTGCAGCACACTATATGGGGGGAATCTTGAACTGGCTTGTAAGCTTGGCATCAGCCTGGAGTTCCTGCCAGGGGGCAAAAAATGGAATAGAGGGCAGTCTGCATATGCCATATGTGAGGTTTTCTCTGCATATAGTACCAGCTGCTGGCCCAGCCTGCAGTCACGGCTGCAGCATCCCATTGACATCCAATGATAGGACAAGGGGTGCAAATTTGAACATATGAGGCTCCACATAAATATGAGAAAAAAATTTTCATGGTGATTGCGACAGAAAACTGGAACAGGACGCTGAGAGAGAAGTTGTGGAGTCTCCTCTTGAGGCATTCAAAACCTGCCTGTGACCTGGTCTAGGTGTTCCTGCTCCAGCAGGGGGATTGGACTAGATGATCTCTTGAGGTCCCTTTCCAATCGCTGATATTCTGTGATTCTGTAAGTAAGACATGCAGGGACAGTGTGCTTGGCTTCAATACTGCTTTCAGGGCTCATTGTCCATTTGAAACATATCTAGGGGCAAAAGGGAGTTGAAGTGATTAAGAAAACCTAAGAAAGGCTTAGACCAAAATTTCAGGTAGCTACCTGTGCTGAGACAGCTATAAGTTCTGCAATAAGGAGTCATTACTGCTAAATACTCCCTGATTTGAGTGCCACCTTTCAGAAAATTAAATGCAATTCTTACAATATAAAAGGTCCATAATAGATCTTGGACCAGTAAAAGCCTTAAGTCTTATTCTTTAGACATTCTCCCCAAGGCCAAGCTGCAGACAAGTCTGAGTTCCTCATGCACAATCCCTGTTGCTCACACTAAGGACACCCCTCACAAAGGTTTTTTCAAAGAGCATCCTGGAGTTAGCTACTTCTGTAGAAACTTTCCAAAACCTTGCTCTTCTCTCTGTAGAACAGAATTTACCTTATATGACATTTGCCTCATTCTGCAGCATGAAATCCACTATTAGGTGTAAAATCAATTAACAACTGAACACTCAATATTCAAGAGAAGACCAAATGTGTTTATTTACCTATGACAATTAATTAAATAATTTTTCAACTAAAGGCTTTATTGCTGGAGTGACTTCTCAGCATGTAAGGAAAAGATATTCCAAGACAGAAAACATCTGCTTAAGATATCTACTGTTAGTATTAATAAGCTCAGGCACAGAGCAGTGTCTGTTTAAGAGCAAGAAAGAGCTACACTGCAGCAAAGCTGCTCATCCTCAAATTAGGGTGAAAGGATTTCTCATTGTGAGCAGGAGTCTCTGCATTTCTTATCTACTGACAATGTTTTCTTCAGTTTTCTGGCTCTTGGAAAGTCCTCTCCACACACCCAGTTTATTATCATCGTCTTCTTTTTTATTATTATAAGTATTCAAAAACCTTAAGTATTGCTTTTTTTTTTTCTTCTCAGTGATCACATAATTATGTCTGTTTTAACCCTGATTTTTCACCTGTAATAGACATTTTCATTTCTCATTCATGTGAGTGTGTACACACGCAGGTACAGGCTGCCAGAAGCTCTACTCCACAAGTTCTCAGGAGGCCAAAGAAAACTTCTTTATTTCTGCTTGTTTGCTAACCTTTCAAGTCAGAAGAGACTGCTTCATGACAGCACCAGGCTTGAAAGCTCTACTCATTTTGCACCCACCAGTTTGACTCACGGCCAGCCTGACTCAAACCTTTCTGGAAGACAGGAGATCCCTGGGGTGTGCTGGTCTCCAGCATTTTGACATAGCTTTTAAATGAAACAAAGCAGGACAAGGTCTCTTGGTACTTTCAGTCTGTCTCGACCTTGAGCTTGGCTGAGTAGCACCTTAGCTCTGCATGGTCTGAGCATCACTGCCTCTTCTAGAAGAGGAGGTTGAGATAAAAATATTGGGAAGTTTATATATAAGTTAAAAGCATGAAAGAGAAGGTCAGGTTGTGCAGAAAGTCAGCTTAATGCAGAAACAACCACGCAGACCTCAAACTAACAAGTCTGTGTACCAGCAGAGCAGAGATGAGAGCAGGCTGCCAAACTCCCTGTCAAGGCAGGGTAAATGAGCTGCGTGCGGAGCTTCGTGCGGCTCTAGCTTGACTAGCTCTGCTCCCTGAGCTAGGCATCACATTTTCACACCTATCATCAGGATGTCAGATAAACAGGCTCCCTGAAAAGTCCTATCACATGAAAATGTTCAGAGAAAAAAAAAAAAAAAGGAAGGAAAACTTGGTAAGCAGGAGTCATTACATTACAGGAAATAAGAGAGTTGGTAGGCAAACGTTTCTGTGATAAACCTGCCCTTGTCTTAAATATTCATGCAATAACCTATAGCATGTATTTGTGAAAATACAGGCAGTCAATAATGTTGGCTGTTCCACATCCCCAGCAGGCAGCAATCACCGCTGGGACACTGTATAAAAAAGGGCTCAGTGTAACACTTTCAGAAGACGGAATTTTTGTGATGGTTGCAGAAATTTCTGCAGGCACTTTCTTTGCAAAATACACAGGGATGAGGTTTCTTCATGTAGGGTGGTTCTCTTTGCTTCAGTGTCATTCAATTTCCTTTATCGAGTCTTATCCCATCTTTTTCTGTTCGTGTGCTCCAGGTCCAATTGCCATTGAATTTTCATTTCCTGTGAGTTAAACTACAAAATCATCTGTCTTGGGAAATTTCTCCATAGACTGAGACTTTATATTTCCCCCCCCAGGTCTTTTTTTTCATTTAAATAAAAACAGTTCACAAAAATCTATCTTCCTTGATACTGAAACCTCCGATTCAATTAAATGTTTGCCATGTACGTAAAATGTTTTAATCTCTTCCATTCCTATAAGGTTTCATGGACAATAATAGAGGAAAATGTTTCATATCTGCAGTCCTCTTTGTTTTCTTCTGCTCTCAGAGGGGTATGTCACTTACATTACATCACTAGTCTGCTGAAGCACCTATATACTTCTCCCCATCATTTTCAGCGTCAATTGTTAGACTTCAAAAAGCAAAGCACACATGGCAGTTGAGTGCCAGTAATTTTTAAGGTCTGAACCTGTGTCTTTTGCATCTAAACTCTGTCAGCTTTTATTGCAGGAATTTTTCACTGTTCTGTTTTGTTGCCTTTACATCTCAATCTTTAGCTGTACTTCCTCATAGAATCATAGAATAGTTTGGGCTGGAAGAGGCCTTAAAGATCATAAAGTTCCAAAGGCAAGGGACACCTCCCACTAGACCAGGTTGCTCAGAGCCTTATCTAGATGGAGAAATCCCCT
>VZTY01022572.1:74373-146697 GCA_013400935.1 Turnix velox
AGGAATATAAAAGAAATTCAATCTACCTCTTTTAATAACAGAAAAGTACTTTACCATGTGTCCAGGGTGAGATGTGGAAGCATACATGTTTTTTTGGTACAATTGAGAGGATTCCTGTGCCATATAGATATGTTCTCTGACTAGTCCATCCAAGCAAACTGCTACAACAGTGCCCAGATCCCAGCCAACACCAAGGTCAAAGCTGTTTCTGCAGCTTTTCTGGTGCTGCTTCTTCCTTGCTGCCCTAAGTAGAATTTCTGGTGGGTCACCTGGACTCTCCAAGGAATCCAACATGGCAACTCCAGTGCTAGTAACTCCAATGAGATGAGAATAGGGTGCTGTGGCCAAAGGGAAGTCATGTCTGTAGCCTCCAAGATGTCCCATTTTTGAGATTTCAACAAGGCTGCTGCAATGCTAAAGAACATCTCAACAAAGTAATAACATAAAGGCTCAATAATTTTAAGTATAAAACTTGGTTCCTTATTTCTTGTTGTTCTCCCCCCTCAAAATATTACTGTATTTCATTTTCATTTGTACTTTCTGAAGAGTAATGCAATTCCAAGACGAGGATTAAATCTCTCAAAGAGAGGTAATAAAACTGAAGCTGTAATGAAACTCACTGGATATACAGGGAGATATTTCATTTAGGCGCTGGAATAAAAACCTACTTACATTCCTGATCAGAATAATTCATGACCAAAATGCCTCATCGTGTTTTTAATTGTCCTTGTTTTTCAGAGAAATGTTATAGATGGTTTGGCTAAATCATTGCCTGACAAACTTGGGTTGTGAATGGCTCAGTGAATCTCGAGGGACACTTGCTGTTTTTAGGACAATTCATTTATTTATTTGGCTACAGTAATAAAGCACATATCCAGAGATTTTCCTGCTTATTCTACTGCTTAAAAACGTACGAACCATACAAGTGTGACAGCAAGGAACAACAAGAAAGAGCTTGCACAGAAACTCTGAACAATGCTTCTTTTTTTTTTCTACCAGATTTGAAAAGCGAAAAACAAAAAACAAAACCCCAAAAAAAGCTAGATATAAGAAAGAAATTCTTTACGATAGAGATGGTGAGACACTAGAACAGGTTGCCCAGAGAGGTTGTGGATGCCCCTTCCCTCCCTGGAGGTGTTTAAGGCAAGGCTGGATGAGGCATTGAGCCTCATTGAGCCTGGCCTAGTGGGAGGTGTCCCTGCCCATGGCAGGGAGGTTGGAACTAGGTGATCTTTCAGGTCCCTTCCAACCCAAACCATTTTATGATTCTATAAAATTCCAGGGAAGGATTCAGCAGTTACATAATTGAGATCTATTCCTGCTTTTCAAAAAATACCTGAAGTGCTTGATTAAACCAGGAATCGAAGAATCCTGGCGCGTTTAATCTGATTTACTTATAATGGTTGCTGTAAATACAATTCATTTACTGATCTGTTTCAGAATCACAAAGTATCAGGGATTGGAAAGGATCTCAAGATATCATCTAGTCCAATCCCCTTTCCAAAGCAGGAACACCTAGGTCACACAGGAATGCTTCCAGACAGGCTTTGAATGTCTTCAGAGAAGAACACTCCACATCCTCTTTGGGCAGCCTGTGCCGGTATCTGAAGAAATTTTTTCTTGCATTTCTGTGGAACTTACCGTGTTCCAGCTTGCACCTATTGCCCCTTGTCCTACCATTGCATGTCACTGAGAAGAGCCTGGCTCCATCCTCCTGACACTCTCCTTTTGATATACTTGTTTGTACACTGACATGGGGAAAAGACACAGCTTGCTTATCTCAAAGCAACATTAAAATACATCAGGAGAGACACCAAACAGAATGCAGTGGAAAAGCTGATGTGGCTTATAATGTACTTTTCAAACCACTACAGTCATATGAATTCCAGAAAACATTGTTCCCTCAAACCAGGCAGGTTTGCAGTTTAGAAAGGGATGTTATTGGCTTATTATCAAAACACAATGAATTATTTGCTCTTCTATGCTGAAGGAGACATCTTTCTATTAGAAACTGTAATAGAAGTTTATGTAGATGCTTTTTCTTTCCCCAGCCCCCAGAAAAAAAGGAATGTGTGACATTCTATCAGCCTTTTGAATTCTTTACATAAAGTAACTGCATCTTCATATTCCTCAACTCTTATCTCTCCGTGGCTCCCAAGTAAACACAACTTTCTCACATGTACTCTGAGATTCTCTCTTCCTTCCGTAGTAATTTTCATGGTAGAAATGAAAAACCAAAAATTAGATCAAATTTGCCCTGCAGCTGTCCCATCCACAGGAGCATTCATTTCTAACTCTCACTACACTACTTTGTGAGGTGTCTCACTTACTATTTCCTACCTCTTTACTCATCAGCCAATATCAGCCCAAAGGACTCCACAGCATCCTGCCACCAGCCTGTGTTTCTTTTGGTCTATCCCACCAAAAGCCAGAGTCGGAGATAAATTCACTACTCAGATGAGCCAGTTCAACAAGTAATGACTCCAGATGCTCTTTTGTGAATTAGTTCAAAACTAATTCAAATAATAAGACATCCAACAACCAGGTCCAGACAGACTAAATCATCCATCAGTTCTTTCACATACATATAATCCATTTCTCAAATGTCACATGATGCATTTCCCTGCTAATTATTCTATCATTTATCTACCAAACTTTGCAGAATTTGTTAATTATCTATGCCAAGTACACACATAAGCCCAGACTGCTATTACACTGTTTTATTTGAGGCCTTCCAATCTGCATGTTCTCATCTCTATTGTTCTTTTTTCCGGTCCTTTCACAAACAGAAGTGACTCTGCTCTTTGGTTTGCTTTCTAACTTATCCATCACCCTTTTAGACACACCGTCACTTCAGATGCGTAATTAGAATAACAAGACCTCGTGTTCTTCAAGGCTCTAGGAATTGATTTAGCCTACAGACCAAATCAATGCAGTCTTCCTCTGACCCTAAACGTGATTTGTAAGATCCAAGAGAAAAAAAATCCTATGTCCTTGGTAAGTGATGTGACAGTGACCAATGCTTACCCACATGAACATAATGATTCTTGTGTAGCTACTGCAGGGATGAAATGCACCACTGACCTTGGCATGTGAGCTATATTCATTTACCTGACTAAATCTGAGAAAAATGAAAAAGGCTATCAAAGAGACACTGCTGATGAATGAAAGCTTTCTATTTCTGAACTTCCACAAAATCTTTCTTTCACAGCTGGACTGTAGCAGGAGATTTGTCATAAAATTCTTGAGCTGCTTCCATGTGGTTGAGGTGAGGAGAGTAGATTTGTTCTCCTTTTTCCAACACATCTTAAATTGCTTCCTACTCTTGGTAGCTCTGATGGACCATTGGTCTATTGTTTTGTACAAACTGGCAACATGAGTAGTCAGGAACTCATAATGGGACATTGAAGTAATTTTCTTCATTACCAAAAAAAACAAACCAGAAAACACAACCGAAAACACTCCATGCAGTTCAAAGTAGGAAGTAAGAATCTGAGCAGACAAATCATTTCAGATGCTAAACATCTTGCCAAACATCTGTTTATCTGAGACAGAATGAAAGCAGGGGGAGGCATGCAGAAGGAGTGAGTAACTCTACCACAGAGCAGGGACAGACAGTCAACACACCAAAGTGAGTCAAGCCCAAGCTACATTATTTCTCAGGTTCTCCAGAGAGATGTTGGTCAGATGAATCAAAGTTAGTGATAAGACAGAGCAACAGCATCTGATAAACACAAGGATGTGTCTATAATTAACATGGAAAGGAGTAGGAATTCAGCAATGTCAAAGAAAAGTTATATCCCATCTTAAGACACCCTGTAAGCATTCTTCTCTCAAGTAATATAAAACATAAAAATATGAAAAGCAAAGGGAAAGAAATACATAAATAAAAATCACTGCACAGCTTGTTACCTGCTTTACAACATTTACTAATTCCAAATGCTTCTGAGTAAGCACCTCCAAAAAAAAAAGAATAATAAAAATGGTTGATTTTGACCACAGGTTCACATATAAAAAAACAGAAGTGGCTGTAGATTATTACTTTTCCAAGTCATATGAGTGGCAAGAGAGATTAAACAAAAGTTTTCAATGTGTCGATTGAGTTATATGTTCTTTGCTAAGGAGCACGGAGCTGAATTTAGCAAATGGGAAAAATGATAACCCCTTTAAAATGTCAGTGTTCAAAACCCAGCAAATAGAAACAAAAAGTAAAATAAGATAAAGGCAGTAGGAGATGGNGTTATATGTTCTTTGCTAAGGAGCACGGAGCTGAATTTAGCAAATGGGAAAAATGATAACCCCTTTAAAATGTCAGTGTTCAAAACCCAGCAAAATAGAAACAAAAAGTAAAATAAGATAAAGGCAGTGAGAAAATTTAAGGCTTTGAAAGAAAAGAGAATATCATGATGAAGTGACTCACTGAGCTATCTCCAGCTACGTTATCAGCAATGAATGATCAGGCAGATGCTTTCCGTGGCATCTGTCATTGCAATTGGATTTCAGTGAGTTTTTAAAAAAAATACAGCCTTCCTGCATAAGCAGCCAGTGCCTTGGCTGCCCTCAACCTGCTTGTATTTGGCTATAAAGCCAAATTAAACTCACAAGGTTTAAGCTGAGGCTAAGCAGCACATCCATTCCTGACCCTGGAGATGGATGACTTATTTTGCTATTTATGTATGGGAGATGGACAAATGCCAAAATAGACTTTTTATTGCTGCTGTAGCCTCACCTCACTGCCGTTTGTACACAGGCTTCAAACCTTCCTGCAATGCTCTGGCAATTCAGTTTGCCATGCATACTGATCACAGCAGGTCAGAAAATCTGCTCTGCTCCCAAGAAGCATTTGACTTTTCACTTGGGATACACAGAATCACACTCACTTAGCCTAGCCTAAAATTGCTGTGGGTTTTGCCTCATGGCTAAAATTTCCAACTTTACATGAAATGTAACCTGTCTCTAGGGGAAATGCTACTTACTGATCCTGAAACTCAACAAAGTGGGCCACCGTATCTAGGCAGTGAGGAGAGCTATGGAGAAGGGGAAGCAGACTGAAACCTGCACACTCCTGTGGTCTCTTTGCAGGGGGTGGTATCTTGGTACTCCCTGGTTCAGTGTCCTGGGGAAGCTGAGCTCCTTCACTGTTGGTGCTGCTCCCAGGAGCTGGGCTCAGACCAGAAGTGGAAAGTCTCATATGACTATAGAGTAAAATCGGGGGACATGCTACCTTGCTTGGTGTCCAGAAATTAGTCACAGAACGAAGAGGTGGTGCCTGGGGCAAAAGTTCTTTCCAGTAATAGAATTTATAGAATCACAGAAACACAGAAGAGCAGGGACTGGAAAGGATCCTCAAAAGATCATCTAATCTGATCCCCCTGCCAGAGCAGGAACATTTAGATCAGGTCACACAGGAACATGTCCAGGCAGGCTTTGAATGTCTCCAGAGAAGGAGACTCTACAACCTCTCTGGGCAGCATTATCCTGTGATTATTATTTTTTCCTTCTTCCTCAGCTCTACTTATAGAAAGATTGTCATGGAAATGCTCTAAAAGTGAAGTTAAAAATGCACTGCAGCACTGCAAGCATTTTAGCTCAGAGGGATTATCTCATGGCCACACGCGATAACTCTGAACAAAAGCTTTGTTGACATCTTCGTCATCTCCACAGGCATCAAAAGCTCAAGAGATTAAAAGAATTCAGACAAAGTTTTCTAGATATTGAGCTCAGAACTTTAAAAGACTTAGAGATACAAGCAGTCATTACAAAGTTCAATTGGTCACCTAGAAATGACCAAAACAGATTCGAGATGCCACTTCTCTTATGACTTGATTTTTAGCTGCTGATGCCTACAAAACAATGTGTAGTCTGAATAACTCTGCTACAGCATTAGAGACTGTGATTTCACCTATACTCTGGTAACCCTTTCTGATCCTAGCACAAATTCTGAGTGTTTACAAGCAAGAAATTAGCAGGAACATATCCATTGCCCATCATGTCCTAAGTCGCATTGCAGCAGCTTTCACTGGTGTGTAAGTTAAATCAGCAAAAGCTGAAGATCATTAATTTAAAATGTATGACAAATTTATGAGTACAAGTTCATTGAGCAGAACTGCATCTCAAGGAGAGGTAAAATACATGTTTCTGATTGGAAAAGTTAGTAAGGTGTTAATAACTACCAGATGTTAATAACTACCAGATGTTAATAACTATGAGACTCAGGCTTTTTTTGGCTAGGGGTCCTATCCAGCCATGCCAGCCCTTTCTGAATATCAGGGATTGGAAGGGACCTCTAGAGATCATCTACGGCAATCCCCCTGCCAGAGCAAGAACACCTTTACCAGATCACACAGAAAGGTGTCCGGGTGGGGTTTGAATGACTGTAGAGAAGGAGACTCCACAAACTCTCTGGGCAGCCTCTGCCACTGTTCTGTCACCTTCACTGTGAAGAAGTTTTTTCTTGCATGTATGTGGAACCTCCTGGGTCCCAGCTTGCACCCATTGCTATTTGTCCTACCATTGCATGTCACTGAGAAGAGCCTGACTCCATCCTCCTGATACTCACCCTTTACATATTTATAGACATTAATGAGATCACCCCTAAGTCTCCTCTTATCCCAGCTAAAGAGACCCAGCTCCCTCAGCTTTTCCTTGTAAGGAAGATGCTCCAATCCATTCATCATCTTCATGGCTCTGTGCTGGACTCTCTCCAGCAGTTCCTTGTCCTTCCTGAACTGAGGAGAACAGAACTGAACACAGTAATCCAGATGTGGTCTCACCAGGGCAGACTTTTAGTTCCCTGGAAATAGACATAATTGACTTGAACTGACTTTCTTCAGATTTAAACTCTGCTTACTCTTATCTCAGTTATCATAACTTAGATTTAAGTTAACCTCTAAGTAGGTGTTAATCGTAGATGTGCAGCTCTAATTCTCTACCAGCTTATATAAAATGATTTACATTGTGCTAACCCAGGGCAAAGTGCTCTGCACACAGGATGTTATGTTATGCCCACCTGCAATGTTTTAACA
Organism: Turnix velox; assembly: GCA_013400935.1. Taxonomy (NCBI): domain Eukaryota; kingdom Metazoa; phylum Chordata; class Aves; order Charadriiformes; family Turnicidae; genus Turnix; species Turnix velox. The sequence goes on from VZTY01022572.1 coordinate 81,399, forward strand.
AGCTGGGAAGATGACAGATGGGAGGAAGATACCTGTCTGTATTTTTATTTATCTCACTGAAAGATAATATTGTAGTTTGCTCTCCTTGCTTACTACTGCCTGCATGTCGTGAGCATCCTGAATAGCTCCTTGCTGTTACTGAAACTGGAACAATAAGCAATAATTGGTTTCTCCCTTAATTTGCCTTCCTCCCCCCTTGGTTGCCCATATAGCATTTCTTTTATCCACCAATTCCCATGACAAACACTTGGCTGAAAATGCCATAAGCTGAATGCATGAGCAAAAGTCCAGAGGCAGAAAAGAAGCAGTGATGCCTGCCATGCTGTGCTGTTCTCTACAAGAGCCCAGCCTTCAGCAAAAATAACTACCACCACCTGAGAAATCACTGACATCCTGGTGCTGTTAGGGAGGTAAGGATGGAGAAAGAAGAAACCTAGGCAGCAGAGCCACCAGTATCACTTAACAGGCTGAGCAATACCTGGGTAATGTTGCTCAGTTTGTGCAGCTCATGGCTGGACACTCAGTGCCAAGAAATTATAAAACCATCAGCTTTATTGAGCTGTTGATTCCAGGGCAATTAGAATTCATTCCTGATAGCACACGCCTGCATACTGCTCTGGCTCACATGAGAGAGTCCTCCCTCAGCCCTGGCTGCTCACCTAGGGCACAGTAGGACCACAGTTGCAGAGGTGGCTACCACAACTGGTCATCTGTCTCTGCTCCTGCTTTATTCAAGCTCTAGGAGCAACAAGGTTAGAAACAGCATCATCTTCCATCCTTGCAGAGCCAGTAAAAGAACCCACTCATTGACTTCTCTTGGAGAGGTAAAGCCAGAAATACTAACACTTCCCTCCTTAACCAGAGAAATAATTTTCAAAGGCAGGAAAGGGCATTTTGGAGGAAAAAATGCAGAGGATTCTTGTTTGCATCCTGTAAGAGGTTTCCCCGGTGTTTTAATTAAGTGTGTATATTTAGACAGGCTTAATATTTAAATTAAAGCCTAATTATCAGTTCTTTAGGAGGAGCTGTGTCTTTATATCAGAGTTCTGCATTTATAATTGAGTAGGACACACCACAACAGCACGTATTCAAATCAGGCTATACTTCAAAACATAACAAACCTCCACACAAAAATTCTCCCAGCAGATGCCTTGTTAAACAATAAGGAACATAGGAGGCAGATTGCTGTTATGAAGCCATTGGTGAAAACAAACTCTAATTGTGGAATCATAATTTGTATCAGCTGAAATCTCTCTGCAATGCAAAAAGAGACTTTTGCACTTCAATCTAGGAAGCTAAGCTGTGTGATATCAGGATGAGACCTCAACTGAAGTACTGTGTTCAGTTCTGGGGCCCTTAACGTAAGAAGGATATTGAGCTGTTGGAAAGGGTCCAGAGGAGGGCCAAGAAGATGCTCAGAGGGCTGGAGCACTTCCATTATGAGGACAAGCTGAAGGAGTTGTAGTTGTTCAGCCTGAAGAAGAGAAGGCTTAGGGGGAAACTCATAGTAACTTATCAGTACCTGAAGGGGGTCTATACAGAAAGACTGAGTAGGACTTTTTAATAGGATATGTGATGGCAGGACTAAAAGTAATGGATGCAAATTGGAAGAAGGTAGATCCAGGCCTGAATCAAAGTGTGTTTGATAAAATAATTGTAGTCCAAAAAACTTTAAATGCCATTTTTTTCTTCCATCCACAAAAATCAAATGCCAAGAAACTGCCTTAAATTGTTTAAAAATAAATCCTAACCTTCGGTGTATTTACAAAAAAAACCCAAATCAAAACAATAAACCCACAGTAGGTACTGTGGATAAACATTACTAGAACATGAAAAACAAACAAGCTCCTTACACATACTTACAGAAAAGCTAATATTCCATTGTTAATTAAAAGCCTTTCTATATAGCTTCAGTTTTTCTATTCCTTTTATTAGAGCATCTAATGAGTCTTCTAAGATTCTTGAAATGCAGATGCTGTCTATATTTGCAGATAGACTCTGACAAATCCTTATCTAACACAAGCCATAATATGATCAACAGCCTGAAGCACAAGAGGCACACACATTAGTTTGGAAGTAGCTTGGAGATTTTTCTTCTTGGAATGCAAGTCTGGCTATTTGAGTCCCACATGCCAGATCATTACTATGAAACCCTGGAGCACTAAAGAACAGAAACTTTTAGCCAAGATTTAACTTCTTGTAAATAAAGATTAAAGACTTTTAAAACAAAATAACTAAATTATCAACTCCCCAAAAATATAAATAGTGAATAAGATCATGAGTACTGAGTAATGATAGCAATCTATAAAATGACATCATCACCTGCAGAAAGCTTCAGGTAGCTGCAAAACCTTTTATAGCAGGAAATTAGGTGTGAAATTTGATCTGTGACACAGCCTTTTGGGAAATGTAGTTTAGTAACTGAGTACTCATCTTACTGCAGGTCTTGTTCTCATCACTGAGGAAATTAAAGAGAACATTTTTGCTAGTTTACTTTTATTTACTTTTTAATCCTGCTTGGCAGGTCTCTGAGTGGTCTCTTTTTATATACAACTTGACTGAACCCTTTTCTAAGGGCAAGAAAATTTAATTCCCAGGGAAGGGATTATAGGTAATCTGCTACTTTAAAAAGAAATGAGTGAGCATTTTTGTGGCTTAATTTAATGGGGATTGTGAGGGGAGCTCTCACTAGAAAGAAATAATGTTGCTGGCATTTAGATTAGAAAGATGGAAATTCTTTTTCATCAAATGAGATTTTATAGATGGGGATCTTTTTTTAGGTGTCTTCTTTGAGTTGGATGGGCTGTAGAAACAAGAGATCTGCCCGTGAACAGCTCTTAGGGCCCACACAGAGGGAGTAGCACTAAGGCCAGCAAAGAATAAACAGATAGTGCTTAGAACAGCCAGGTAGGGTATTTTTCTAAGTTGTTCAGAAATGTTCCTCTGGAGTTACACAAATCTCTGGCAGAAAAGGCAAGTTACTAGACTGTAATTGGTCTTCCTCTGGTACACTGCTGCCCTGGCTCTGACCCTCTGTTTTCCATTGCAAAAGCCTGATTGATAGCCCTCATTGCTGAAGCTTCAGTGGTATCCACACTCCTGCTTCACCCAAAAAAGCTGTGGGTGTTTCTGGTGTTAATAATGTCTCATTAACTTATCTGGTAACCTGGCTTATCCATAGAGGCAGAGGATTAGCTCCTTTGGAAATGTTGTGTGGGGGTGTTTTCTTTACTCAAGAATCTGACTGTATTGACTATGCTGGAGAACAATTAAGTATGAGAAATCTTGCCTCATCAATGTCTCCTCTCTGTTATCAGGTCTAAAGAGGATTGAACCCTGATTATGTCAACTGACAGGCAGCTTAATTGGTTCCCCTTCATCATCTGAGTTTTGATGGAATGATGGGCTACGTACAGACTTGAGTAGGTGTAATGAAAGAACAACTCTCCTCTCAGCTGCTTCTGTGCTCTGTAAAAGAGTGTTGTTGGCTTATGACACTGCAGAGCAGAGGGCAAAAACTGGCATCATCAAGGCCTGGGGCAAAGGAGTGCTGGGAGACTTTGCGCTGCTCACCAGTGCCTCTGTATTTCAGGGTATGAAGAGTGGTGAAACACTGGAACAGGTTTCCCAGAGAGGTTGTGGATGCCCCCTCTCTGCAGGTGTTTAAGGCCAGGCTGGACAAGGAACTGAACAACCTGATCTAGTGGGAGGTGTCACTGCCCATGGCAAGAGAGTTGGAACTAGATGGTCTTTATGGTCTCTTCCAATCTAAATTATTCTATGATTCCATGATTTCAGCCCAATTTTTGAGCAGGAGTGTCCCAGAGCTCTAATCTTCGGTATTATTTTCCCCCAGTCTTTCTCAAGTTTTAATGGTTGCTGAATGTGGAAGAAAGAGAACAGGTATGGGGCAGGCTTAAATCAAACAGTAGTCTCAGTTCCACCTTTCTCCTCTGCAGCACCTTTGGGAGGGTGGAATGAGCATCACCACTCAGTAGTCCCATTTATTAGAAGACGCTAATGAGCACATTCAATCTGAAGTGAAGACCCTGTTGTGCATAGGTCAGCTTCATTTACAATCTAAGGAGACTCAGAGAACTGGTTTAGTGCAAGATGTTAATTAGTTTTATTGAAAGCAGCAGCAGTTTAAAAACACTGCAAACCCACTTTTTCAATGAGTGTTTTGTTGAGAAGATAAAACTCCCCTGGCTAGTGACTGGGAGGTAGAGAGGAGAGCAAAAAGATAACCACTTGATTGAAAAAAAAACCCCAGAAAAGTACTACCATGGGAATTAGCAACTTATTATATTAGCCAATGATATCATCTTGATTTCACAGTGAAACTCAATTTTATGTGTCAGCAAAGGAATCTTAAACTGCTCAGCAGATGTCAGCTGCATATCTGCCATGTCAGTGATCAGGAAAGATACTTTTCATGAGAAGCAGCAGAATCATTGCAAGGAATGTTATTTTTCCACATATTTTGCAGTGAATGTGGAGGGCTGCAAGGCTTTCAAAAAGTAATTTCTAATCTCTACGAGTCATGGATTCTGTCCATTTATGTACTTTTTATGCATAAAGTTTTCTGCAGCTATTGGGAGACAAGTGAGAAGCCTGGAGGAAGCTATTGGATGAACACTTGAGGGAGGGCTGGTATTTCAGTTCATTATTTTCAGACTCAATTCTACTGCAATTCTTGAGTCTTTCTAGAGTCAGGGCAAATTCAGGAAAACTATTCCCTAAAATGCTTGTTTAACCTGCACCTGAGCACCCCAGCTAAGTCTTCTCCTGGCTGGTACCCCTGTGGCTTGGTAGAATAGTTTCAGCACAGCTCTTGAAAGCACAGTTTCAATTCTTGTGCTTAAGTAATGACACTGGAAAGGAGTTTTGTCCAGCTTTCTCTATTAGTAGTGATATCACGTTGCTGGAAGCCAGGCAAGATTCTGAAACACCTGACATTAGTTGAGAGAGAGGCACATTATGAAAGAGACTGAAACCACTGTTGACAAGAATCTGGGGAGGGGAGGAGAGTAGTGGGAATTAAAATTGGGAGTATCAAGTGCTAATCAGGCAATATGCCCACTGCCATGTGACCAGAAGGACTGAACACAAACTGAGGATCATGTCCAGTCTTGAGCTTTCAATCCAGGTTCCCAGGTTTGCAATATTTGAGCAGCTGTATTTTCTATGTATCTTTTTCCCTGTGGTAAGGGATTTATAGAATCGTAGAATAGTTTGGGTTGGAAGGGAGCTTAAAGGTCATCAAGTTCCAACCCCCCTGCCATGGGCAGGGACACTTCCCAGTAGACAAGGTTGCTCAGTGCCTCATCCAGCCTGACCTTAAGCACTTCCAGGGAGAGGGCATCGACAACCTCTCTGGGCAACCTGTTCCTATATCTCAGTACCCTCACAGTGAAGAACTTCTTTCTTATATCCGGCCTAAGTCTACCCACTTCCAATTTGCATACATTACTCCTAGTCCTGAGATCCTCTACCCTATTAAAAAGTCCTACCCAGTCTTTCTGTAGGCCCCCTTGAGGTATCAATAAGTTACTATGAGGTTCCCCCTGTCCCTGCTCTTCTCTGGGATGAACAACCCACACTTCTTCAGCCTGTCCTCATAGAGGAGGTACTTCAGTAATCTGATTTGGTAAATGACCTCACATATCACTTCTAAGGTTTTGTGTGTTGGGTTTTAATTGTTCTTCAAAGTCTGGGGGTAGGCTTTTACTTCCGTTTTTTTCTTTATTCTCAAGGGAGCAAAGACTTCACTTGTGACTTACTCAGTTTGACTCATGACTCTGACTTGAAATTTGAAATATATGTACCTTGCTCTAATTCTGGTCTTCGTGAATCGAATTAGATACTGATTCCCTATATCAAAGTATCCTGAGGTTTAAGGAATAATGCAAGTGTTTAGTGGATAGTGAGATCCCTGTAAACACTATTATTTTCAGTGAGGCTCATATGCACCCTGTGTTCACAAAATAATCTCCTCTGGTATTTAAATACTTTTTTTCCCCTGCATTTCTAGTCTTTCCCAGTAATGCTTGAAATGCTGTTCTCTGGGTTTTCAAGGCACAGGATTTTTTCTTTTCCATTTTGATTTTTTTTTCACTTCAGCTTATCCAGGAGCCTGCAGCCTCAAGATGCTGAAGCTGACAGAGCATTTTGTCTGTGGTTTTGTCCAGTGTTTCATCAGGATCAGAAATTTCACTCCCAGCATTGCAAAAGATTTCTCTGTATTTTAAATGCAGTTGAAATTAATCTCATTTCAGGGTTACAACTAGTGATTCTTTCATTTTCCATATTCAATTCTTCAACCTAAAGAATGTGAACTAAAAGGTGAAATGCTGATCTTCAGTTGCAGTGCAATAAATGAAGAGCAGCAGCACCAATTTTGACAGGACAGTGAGGGGAGGAAAGAAGTCTCCAGTGTCTCATTATCTATACATGATGCAAATGAATATTTGAACGGGAAGAAATGAAGCTGTGTGACGATTAATTCCTACTCTTCACAAGGGGATGGATTTATAACTGCTGTGAAAGGATCTGCAAGAGGCTGGGTGTATCAAATGGAGGTCGAGATGGGTAGTAGAGGAGTGCAGTCAACTGGTATTATTTTCTGGTCATGAACATTTGCCACTGTCTTAAAAACATCCCCCCATTTTAAAATCTCTTTCTCATTATTTATCAAATCCTGCTGGCTATAGAATTTCAAAAATGATGTTATTATTGAGGTGAAGAGAGATGATGCTCCGAGCTTATTCATCCTGATGGCCTTTACCACCACTGGGAGTCCTACAGTTCTTTTCTCTGATTTCAGAACAGTGAAGAGGGCTGGAAGGGATGTCAGGAAGGTAATACAAGCCTCCTTTCCTGCCCCAGGGCACAGACTTCTCCTCCTAAGCAATTTCTCCTGGATGTTGGTCGAATCAGTCCTTATTAATCTCTACAAAGGCGGTTGCTACAAAATCCCTAGCCAGTCTATGCTAGCAGTTTCCCTTACAGTAATTAAATAATTTGTACCTTGAATGAGTAAGGTTTTATCTTTCATCCAGTGGTTGTTGAAAAGTCATTTGCTGCTTTGTATTTTCTCCCTCTGAATATATTTATGCATTGTAGTGAAGTCACTGCTGGGTAGCCTAAACGAATTTTGATAAATTAAGCAAATCTTTTTGCTGACGTTCATCAGACAGATTGGATTTGAAGTACAATGGTATCACTCTAATCAGCTCTTGTGGAAAAAAAAGCCCAACTTTTTTCAAAGACAGAGTCAAATGTAGGATTTTACATCCAGTCCTTGCTATATTATCAGATATTCCAAGGAGACAGCAGGTCTAAGCTTTCTATAACTGCCCTTAAAAAATCACCCCCAAAAAAAGCCAAGCATTTTCTTAGCAGAATGGGGTGCAGACCCAAAGCTCAGGTCACAACAAGTCTGCAGTCCTGAAGACTTGAGAGGCTGCTACAGCCAGTGGGTTCATTTCTTCTAATCACATCATCTCTTACATGTTCTTCAGGTGACCCTTTGTGTAGTGGCATGTCATTCTAGTAGTAGTGACCATATAATAATGAGAAAGAAGTTTGAAGAGACAACAGTGGAGCTTATTAGAAGTTCTGTGCAAGAAAAAAAGGATAAAGAGTTATATATGGTAATATTAGAATTGCCGAACACCTTGGAAGAGTTGCATAGGCTGAGGAAAAAGAAGTAAGCCAGGGTCAATAACTAAGTAGATCACCTAATAAGCTCTATCTGGAGGCATAAGATCCACGGTAAACCACCCACTTTCTGTTTTATCCTTCTTTTTTCTAATATATGGGCTTTTTGTAGGTTCAAATATCACACACTATTCTTTAGATTTCCAGTTAATGGAAAAATCTGTTTCATATTCTGGAGTGCCTGTACCTTTGTTTGAGGGCTGAGAAAATGCAGGAAATCAATCGGGTTCTGTTTTGCATAAAATTAAGAGTGTGGAATTTAAGTGACTGCCTTCTGGACACAATTAATTATTTGAAGCACAACCCCCTTCGAAAGTGAGGCCAGGAATTATGTTATTCTGTAAATCAATGAGCATTCTATTACAGTGTAATGCACTGGAAAAGTCTCCAATATAATCAACTCATTCACTCTAAATTCTTTTTTTTCTTAGAGTAGTTCCTGTAAGTGAGGAGCACTGGAAATCCTCTTCCAGTAAACCTGGGATTTGATATAGAACACAGTACCACCAAATATTTTTCTTCTCTTCTCCCTTCCAAGGAAAGGGAAGGGAAGGGGAAAGCAAAGGGATCTGTGAGGCCAGAAAAAAGGTCATTATATGAAATATTGTTTCAATTTCTTTCCATTATTTTGTTAGGGACATTAATGTCCCATTTAATAAATTAGTGATGCGTTTGAGTTATTTTATTATGAAAAAAAGTGAGGGAGGAGGAGGGGATTAAGATTTCATTGTAGGAAATGGTTAATCCTAATCATCTCCAGTGCACTAAAGACATGGCCTTCATGGGTTGCTTTTAGAATTCCATTAATGATGCTGGAGGCTCTGCCTTCCCCAGCATTTAATTCTCTAAATACAGACTCAGACACTGTTAAACCTTATCTCATAATTTCCCTTATAAATCTGGAAGGAAAGTAATATGTATGGTGATTATGTGAAATCATGGTGACAGTGATAGTGAGTTGTGCCCCACTCACCTAAGAGCACAGTCATCTTTTAGGTGGTGATATTGGTTAGAGGCTTCCATCTGAAAAGCCTTTGTCGTGGTGATTCAGTGAATCACACTGCAGGAAATGTCTCCTTTTAGTGATGTGATTAAAGCTCAAAATGTTACAGAGGTTTGCAAATGAAGAACACCAAAAACAAATTACTCCCCCGTTTTTAGCTGAATTCCACTGGGTTTGCAGAAGCAGAATACACATTTCTGAAACACTCAACTTCTTTTCCATTAGCTTTTTTGCTTTTTTCATTTTCTCTCCTAGAAGAGGCGGAGGCATATGACAACATCTAGAATGTACATCTTTTGGAGTGTTTTAGCTGAAGCCTGGACAGAAATGTGTTTTCTCTGAAGGACTGAAATTATGAGTTAAATGAAAGAATTTGGATCAATAGGAGATGAATGCTTGGTTTGGGCTTTCTTTTGCTGTGTTTTGTTTTTCTAATAGGAATAAATCAGAGCTCACAAAATGACTGACTGGTACAGGGGAAAAAGTAAGCTCAGGATTGAAGAGACTGCCTACAGTTCCCTGCTGTGATTTTACTCTTTTGAAAAGACATTGCAGTTTCCAGGGTGTGGTGAGGATGGGGACATTGTGGATTCTGGTGTCTAGCTGTTATCGAAGTTGGCAGTAAGGAAAGTTTCAGATAGTCAATCATTTCAGTGATTTGTTTGTGTGTGTTTTCTCCTTAGCCCATCCTTAACTTGCTGCCGTGCACTCTCCTGTGGCTTAGTGCCCCTTTATTTTTTATTTCCTCTCTGTGAGAGAGGCAGATATGCTCATGAAATAATACAGCTGTTTTTCACAGGAGGCTCTAGCTGCCATGCTAATACAGGCATTTAAAAAGCTTTATCTGCCCAGCAAAGGCAGGCATGTTTCCAGTGAGACTTCAAACAGCATTATAAACGCTGTGTTTCTCTCCACAAGACCCCTTCTACCTTTTGAAAGCATCACTAAGCGTATTCTGTGTTTGCATTTCCAGATTTCCTACTTGAGGGAAAAGAAGGGATGCAAAGGATTGCTGTAGCAAACTCTTTAAAGTAAACTTTTCAATTTTCCTGCAATTGTGTGAATTAATTACATTAAAGGAAGCTCTAACAACAAGAAATCCTTATCCTTCATCCTCTTCCGCCTTTCGGCAGTAAAGAAGAGGGAAGAGAAAAAGGAAATGTAAAACTCATATTTTCTTTCTCAGATTTACTGCACCTGCCAAGCAGTGCCTTTAAATTTCTCATCCTTTTGATATCTAAAAGTCCTCAAAATCAAGAAAGAACTTTAGAACTTTTAAGACAAATAGTTAATAGATACAAGTAAAAATATTGAAGATACAAATCATAATAAAAAGAATATGTAGGAAGAATGATAAATTATTTGGCATACACCCTCCATAGATCTAAAGGCTCAATGGAACCTCTTGTGCTTGAGATTTTTTCATCTTCCTCCATTTCTTGCTGCTGCTGGATTAGAGCCTAGCACTCTGCTGGGATGATAATTCTTTTAGGCTTGCGATTCAGAAGTGATAATGAAGTAATCAAAGGTAATATACTGAGAAAATAGGGGCTAAAGCCTTTATAGTTTAGTGCAATTATCACTTAATGCCAGAAAGTTACTCATCCTTATTAAGAATGATGAACAAATTCTATCATTCATCTGCTTGGGATAGAACAAATGAAGCCTGAAGATCTGAGTGCAAGCCTTAGAAGAAGAAAACTATTTTCTTCTTCAAAGTATCTTTGCTTCTGCCTGCTGTAAGTAGGGTTTTTTTTAACAGAGAGGACCCAGTCCTCTTGTCCAGATGGGATTCAGCAGAACAACTACCCTGGGATGACTAGTGGCTTCCCTCAGTTCTCTTCATCTGGAGTCTGGAGATCCTTATTTGTTTGGTTGGTTTTGGGGCTTTTTTGGGAGAATGGACTGGAGTGTCTAGTCTCCATTCTGCTTCTATCACCATTTTTGGAACTGTTGGCTTGATACTTTTGAATTTCACTGTGTATGTATTTTTGAGATTTACTTCTTACATGAAGCTATGATTAGGGAGGGCATTTTAAAATATCAGAAAAAAAACCTGTTGGTGTTGTGGAGGCACTAAAGAAGTGCTCCAAGCCTCCAAGAGAGAAGATGACAGTATAATAAGAGCCCTCCTTTGTATGATATCTTTATGGGCTCTCAGAAAAAAAAACGTTTCATTTCCCAAATCTCTTGAGACCTCTGCAAACACCTGCCACTGAAGAGCAGACCAGTTTAGTCCTAATGCTGTTTCCAGCCTCAGAAGGAGCTTAGCAGGTGAGCAGAGCCTGGCTCCATCCATCTCCTCTCCACTGGATAGCAGCTTTGCCCAGTTAATTATTTTTGGTACTGCTGCTCCAGAGGATGCTGTAACTACAAGGTTAATCCAGCTATGACAGGATAACAAATAAACAAACAAATAAAAGTCAGACTCAGTGAATCTGAAGGTGCTAACTTGTGAAAGAACTCTTCTAACTTTGTGTCCATGGTTGACTGCACCACATTTCATAGTGTTTTCTCGATTCTATAGTTGCACATCTGTCTAGTGGCTGAAGAAGAGCTTGATTTTTGTTTTCCCAGGGGTCCTTTAAAATGGCTGTAGTACCTCATCATCCCATGCAGTTTTTAGAGAACAGCTGCTATAAGAAATCCTTTGGGTTCCTAGAAATTGCTCATGCAGCAGAAGTTTGCCACAAAAAATGTAGTGAAAACAGTCACTTGCTGTCTACAGCTACAGCCAGGGACTGTATCTCTCTTCAGCAAATGCCTCCTTGAGTGTAAGTCAGGTTAAGTTCAGTTTACCTTCCAAGATATATCTATGGATGGCACAGCCCGTAAGGATGGCACATAACTGACAAATTAGCTACTGTGAGGACTGTAGCTCCTGATATTTGTTGCTGTTTGACAGTGTTAGTTAAGTGCCTTTTAGATATCTCAACCTAGAAATGTTTGTCATGGCAAATAGAGGTCTACAGATTTTTGACATTGCTTTGCAAAATGATTGAAGAGTGTGCTATCAGGATGTAAACCTTGCAAAACTCTTGGGCTCAGCTAACTGAAAACTGAAAACTGTTCTGTGCATAAAGCTGCAAGTCTGTGCTTGTTTTCGTTCTATTCCCTGATAAAACAGAAAAAAAAGAAGAAAAACCTTTGCCATGAATTACATGGAGCTGGTGATGACTCATTCTTCATGAAAATGCAGATTACACATTGATCAACTGCTCATTACAGGTATTAGGTGGTGTATTTAACAACCTGTGATTAATCTGCAATCACCATGACCCTGATTTATAAAATAAGGTGAGAAGCTTACTTTTTTGTATCAAAACCTTACTTCTTTAGATAGTATCCAGCACAGATGATCAGAGTCAGAGATAAGAAATCCTAAAAGGAAGCTGCTTTAGCATTCTGCATTAAAAAGCAAAAAATCAGAAAGAAAGAACTTTACTCTTGTACAAATTTACTAGCCCTTAGAACAGGGAACATAGGTATTTAATTTTGACTTGATATGGAGGAAAGTGTCCCAGAATCAGAAAGAAAAATTATTTTCTTGTTATTTTTGTACTATTTTGAAATCTGTCTACAAAAAATGTTTACCTTCACGATGGAAGTACTTGAACTGCTAAGCACTCAGGATAGACTACAGATCTGTTTAGGCCTACAAAGTAGAAATGTTTTCCATCTCACCAAACTAAAAAGGATTTGACTCCCTGACTACATTTTGCACCATCCTGGCCTTTGATATAGGATTTCTAAAATTGTTTCAGGAGACTAGTGATTGCACAGCAGGAAAGAAACATCACCCTCATTAGAAGTTAGTATATGAATGGAGGAGGTAGGAGTAAATGCAGAAGGTAGGTGTGAGGCCACATGGTTAATTTGCTCAAGCTAATTGATTTCTTAAGATATATTTCAGCTTGTGAAAGAATTTATGCAAGAGGTGCACTACAAAAGGTGACTTAATATATGGGCTCAAAACAGATGGAGACATGGAGAGACTGAAGAGTGGAATGGGAAGGAGGAGGTGGTGCAACCTCAGTTCAGACTCTGTCTCCCAAGAGAGGATGTGAGCATGTAATCCTATAATCCACAGGACTTGGTTGTACAACTCCATGAATAATGCATTAAAAATAGGAATCTGCTATAGCTTTCAGTCTGAAAATTTAGTTCTTCTTTCCTATGTGGAGGTCCATGCATTTGGCAATAGGAACTGATCATTCAATCACATTTGCCAACTGAAATGACAGCTACTTCATGTAAGCAGCAACAGAGATAAGGCAGACTTCTAGAGTTTGGAGGAATTTTTTTCATTCTCTCTTTTCATCCAAAACAGGTTATTAACATTTTTGTTGTTGTTTTGTGTATGTATTAAAATAGTGATTAAAGTTTTTAATGCTTACTTTGGCTTGGATATGCAGGCAGACTTAAGACTTCACTTTATTTGAGAAAGATGTCAAAAGATGCTTATCAGTTATTTTTATAATAATTCTATAATGGAAATGAAGTTCTGCTGACAAATCCATAGCTGCCTTCTGTGAAGCCTAACAGACTGTGGGTTTCCTTCTCTCCCCAGGAGATTCCCTTCCATCCTGAAAACTGGCAATTGCTGTCGTGAGCAGGACACCATATTTGCCTTTTCTCTTCAAAACTCTCCCTCTCCAGTAGCTCTCAGTCCCGCTGCACTGAAGCTTGCAGGAAAAAAACAGGGCTGTTTTGTTATTTTGTTTTTTTTTTTTCTCTCCCCCAAAAGTGTTCCAGGCCATCAAATTCAGAGCAGCACTTTCCATTTCTATCCTGTATGTATGATAATTCTTTGTGGACTTAACCCCATCTCCAAATTGCCGTAGAGAGAGCAACAGCCCTTCCTCAGACACAATCTTAATCTCTCCTCCCTATCATTATTGATTTGAGAATATGATATTTCATTGTCATCTCAAACAGAGATGATTAAGTCCTTCAATCTTTAGTCTGAAGGAACTGATATGTGCTATGCTGACAGGACAATGTCTTCCCTCTTCATCTCTCCTGCATTTCTAAAGATCCCTGAAATGAGCTGATAAATGAGATCTGAGATGATGGAAGAAGCCAGTCAGTAAAGTCTGACATGCCATGCTCCCTCAGTCTCAAAGGTTGCAGAGATGCTGAGGTTTACAGACCTTGGATGACTAAGCAAACTTCATTAACTTTGATTTGACTAACTTGCTCATTTAAGGAAAACAAATAGAAACAGAAAAGCTCAGAGCTAATAAACCAAATGCTGTGAAGAGGAGAAAGTGGAAATTGCTGGAAAGCCAACCGGGGGGCACATAGGCAATTCTTTCTGTACTTGTTGCTCTTTGCATCCTTCTTGCTATAGCACCTTAATGAATACTGAAGGATGTCACAGTGGCCATAATTTTCACAGCTTCATTATCCACTAAATGCACAGTTTTCACCTTTCATCTTCCTCTCACATAGACTATTTCAGTATAAAGGGTGCAAGAGAAAAATGTTATACTCACTGTGAGTGAGATTGGAATTTGAAAAACCTCTACTGGATGTAAATCAGATGCCAAATATAACCTTGCTGCACCTTGATTTCTTATTCACTGCTAGTGGAAGTCATCCACATGTTCTTTACTCACCTCCCACTTTTACCATTCCTAATTTCCTCCTAGCCTGTACTATTAGTCTGGCAGCTTTCAGAATACCTGAACTTCGTTTTGACTCAGTCACTGACTCAACCAAAATATTGCTCACCTCACAGTTCTCTTTCTGGCTTTTTTTGTTTTTTTTTGTCTTGGAAATTAAGTTTATAGGTTTAGTGGGACAGGGAATTTATTACCATGCTCTGTTGATAGTTTTTATGCAGGCCTTTGCTGAGGCCCTTGTTCCACCCACAGCTACAAAGTACTCTGGTGATGCACCTCAAAAAAAATTTGTGTGGGTTACTTGGTCAATGAGAATCAGCAAATTCACTGGAGTTAGAGTTAGCACATGAGTAAATGATGCAGGAAGAAAAAAAAGAGGGAGGAAAAATGAAAACTACATTCTTTATGTAATTTATTCATGATGAATTATTTGACATTGTCTCTCATACACCAGCTTGACTGAGGAGAGCTCAGATTGTTTAGTAATGAACTTTTTTGAAAGCTTTTTTATTTAAAGAAAGGCTGTTCTTCACAGCCAAGGTCCACTTCACAATGGGAAAATAAACATGGCACTTAAATTCATTAGTATCTCATTTTTCATGTTCCCTCAGGCAGTGGAAGGCATCCTGGTTTGCTGTTTGCTTTTGTGCCCTGCATGACCAATTGCTGAAAAACTGCTGACTTTCCGTTTTATAGTATCACACTAAAATTAGAGAAATGCTGTGATTTTGTACTAGTTTGAAAGGAAGAATGTTCTTAGTCCAAAAGTCTCCTGCCCAGTTAGTGGTTTGTGTGGCTTAGGGCCCCATTGGTGCAGGTTTGTTTGCAAACTACCCAATTTGACAGCATCCTGATTTCCCCCTTTTCCTGAAACATCCAGGTGTGATTTCAGTGTACGTAGCTAGCTGCTACTAGAGAGGAGAGTTTCTTTTCTAAGCTCTCTGTGAAGGTCTCATACATCTCCTGAGACTGGGTGTACAAATAATGGGTGTTCTGACTTGTTCTGAGATGGATGATTTGGAGGAAGGCTCTCTCCCATTCTTTCTCATGCTGCACCATGTGGACCTTCCCATGGAGTTCTTCAGGTCACTTCAGTGCCTGTCCCTCAAAACACTGCACTCCAATGCAATGGTTGTCTTAATCATTAATACACATCATAGAATCATAGAATGGTTTGGATTGCAAGGGACCTTTAAGATCATCTAGTTCCAACCCCCCTGCCATAGGCAGGTACACTGCCCACTAGATCAGGTTGCTCAGTGCCTTATCTATCCTGGCCTTAATTTCATGTCCTTTCTTGCTTGACTGTTAAAGTGCAACAGCACTAAGACCTCTGATGAGTCTCATTTGTAAGAACAAGCCAAATTGCAGTAAATACCTGTCATCCCTTCTAAGAACTTGCCAGTGTTTTAAGTGTCTGTCCATATATTTCCAAAGTCTGGGGTTTTTGCTTTGCCAGAACTGTACGTTAAGGAACCACTGTCAATTGGTAATTCTATTTTTGTGGGAATTAAGCCTCTGAACACGCATTTAGCACAAGGAAATTGGACTTTAAGCATTAGATATCAGTAGCCAAATTCTTAATTTTTGTTTTAAGCTTGGAAACAGAATTGTTGCTTTGCCAATTCAAGACAGAGTTTTCTTTTTAAACATCCCCGCGGGCTTGTGGGAGACAACAGCCACAAATCACTTCATGTGTTTTGGCAATGTCCCTTTATTTTGGAGGTAGCACTCACACTGTGAATTGCTGGTATTTTCGTTACATTTGTTATCACTACTATTTTGAAATAATTCTCATCCTGAATCATTTTCATCCTTCTGGATGGATGGTCTTTTTCTGTTTGGGTTCTGTTAACAGCAAAGTGAAGCTGTTGTGCTGCCTTGTTGTGGAGTCTTTAATGCTGCTGTGCACCTCTTCTAAAAGCTTCTATGTTCTGCTTTTCATAATGAAGTCCAAAGGCTGCCAAACTGGTGGAGGAGGGAGATGTTTCTGCTTTACACCAACATGTTGAACCATTTGTTCAAAATTGAAACAGCAACTCCCTTTAATGGTCCCTGCTGCATCTTAACAGAGAGCCTTGTTGAAATTAATTATTTCTGTTGGCATACCCTGGCACTCAAGATGTTCCAGAGTGAATCTACCTCTCCTACACTTGATATGATTTATTAAAAGCTACATTCATTTGAAGGTGAAACATGGGCAGCAACCTTTAATTTAAATCCTGTGATGATTTTGTCAGGTTTGTGTGCTGTGCAGCAAGAAAAATTATACTTGGTGGCCGTAGGGAAGGAGGAGCTAGGAAATTAATTGTAATTGTCACAGGAATCACATCAATAGGAACAGAGAGAAACAGCCATTCTGGGCTGGAATGAGAATCCATGCTGTTACTTCTAGCCATATGGATTGTCTTAAAAAGCTGGACAACTCACAATTACCTAAATCCATTCCTAATTCATGCTAAAATCCTTAAAAATAATTCAAGTGAGAAAATTCTAGAAAAAAAATAACAGGTTTCTGAACAGAACATTAGCAAATGGAAATGAAAGCCAAGTGAATACAGGACAATTCATATTGGAAAGGACAATTTATTAAATAACAGTGGAAACAGCATGCAGCTGCATAAATCAGTTGTGTACTTAAGATGTGTGTTTGCATTGCTCCTTGTCACACACAGAAAGCTGCAAAACAGTCCTCAAGAGGAAAGAGAGAGAGAACAATTTAATGAAATGGTTGTAAATTCTATTTTACTTCAATATATTTTACCCACTTTTAACTTCTTAAAGTGGTGAGGAGCCTGAGCTGAAATTCTGTGTAAAAGCCAAAATGTAGCTGAGAATTTCTGTGGTGCCTGTGCCTCTGTGGTAAGGACAGCTATAGAAAGGTTTAGTTGCCAAATAAAAAAGTGAAAAGGCTTGTGTGAGGAAGCAAGCATGTACATACAGAAAAAGCCAAGGAAATACAGTTTAGCTGCCTAAAATTTAAACATTTTCCACTTTGCACTTAGCTAGATCCCAGCTTGAAGCCGGACATTCCTCCTAATGAAATGGTCCCAGATGGCAGCATTACTTGAGGTGTCATTTTCTGCTCCTCCAAATGATAACAACCAGTTATTGAAAAAAATGAAATATTATATGAAAAGAAACAGCTGGCAAAGAACCAGAAAAAGGAAAAAGCTGGTTCATTTTTGCCTTTTTGCTCTGTGAGACACAAAAAATGACATTCACACCATGACATATAATAATAATAACATATAATAATGATGGCAATAATAGCAGCAATACATATTATCACATATAGTAGCTGTAAGCAAGTGAGAATACCTGTAAGCTACTTAGTGAAATGCAATGATTTAGAATGCTATTGTTGCTGCAAGATTAAAACAAGGGACAATTGAATTCAATACAGCAATAAAATCAGTGCACCATTAAGGGAATCGTTTTGAAATTAAAATAGAAAATCAAACCAAAACATGTACAATAATACTGAGATATGATTCTACCTTTTTTTGTAGCTCTTTGCAGTTTTGCCATCCAAACCAGAGCTGATGACATAAGATATATGTCAGCTCTGATCCTGCTTTCCACTTAAACATATGAACAAATGGAAAGGATTTCCTACTGCAGTGATGCCTGTCTCAGGGAGATGAATGTTAATTTTAAGAAGCTTGATGCAATTTAAAACTCGTGGAGTTGCTTGATTTCCATCATTCTGGTTGAGCAACCAGTGCTGCAAGAAAAGATGAAGAGTGGGAGTGAATTTCCACCTGACCTTCACAGTATACTTGAAGCTGAGAAGTAACAGGCACTTGCTACCAGGATTGCCCCAGGAACCAAATTCCATCCACATTTGTAGCTGCTTTCAAAGAGATGCTATCACCCCGCACCCCCTGCTGACATTAAAGGATTTGTTAAGATATGCTGTTCTGGAGGCAAAAACTCTGGAGAATCTTTATAAGCCCAAAGTGAGGTAGAGTAATCATTGTTACAGCATTGTAAGGCTCAACAATTAGTCTTATGGCATTAATAAGAAACAAAAAGCTCTTAGCTTTTTAGCTTTCAGGCAAATAATTATTTTCCTGGTGCTGGAAGTTGATGATAACTGCAGGCATGGTTTCAAATTATTCTCCTTTTTATTTTTGTAAGGAAGAGACACTTTTTTGAAGGATTTTATTTATGCAGGTCATAGAAACAAGCTTCCCCTTGAACAGAGAGATTAACTATTTCAAGATAACTTATTTCCAATGAGTGCAAATACTTGTCCATTGTTTAATTGTATTTCAAGATTATTGCATCAGTAATTGACTATGACATCTTTTTTAGATCTCTCTACTCTTCCCAGACTTTCATTAAAAAAAAAAAATCCTCACTTTAAACTATGAACTCAAAAATGCTTGTAAATTAGCTCAACGGGAATATCACCTTGAGAAATCAGTATGTACAGAATATTAATTTGTAGAAATCTATGTTCTTTAAAAACCAAACACAAAAAGAAACTCCAAAGAGATTCCCTCTGGGCACTGTCTGGTTCCCTGTGGGTTAGAAATCTGTGTGTTTCTCTAGGTTTTATCTACTCATTTTGGTGTGGGCTCCTGTGGTGAGGAGCAGAGGACGTGCTTTGGGTGCACAGCGTGTGCATGATGTTCCCAAGTTGGGTTTCAGCAGGAGTTTGGGCTGGAGGAGCAGCAATGTTCTTCCCAGCTGTGCTTCTGGGACTCAGTGGAGCTCTCTCCCCACCATTTTAATAAGCTTTAGGATCAAATCCCACAATTTATATTCAAGCAAAACTCCTGTGCATCTCGGCAGGTTTTCTCTCCTCGAGAGAGCTGGCTGAGAACACCAAAAGGGAAACATACTTACTTTTCTTTTTATTTTCCCTCCCCTTTCCCTGAAAGAAAATTGCTTTGTATTTTTCCTGACTTCACACTCCAAAGAAGTGCCGCTAGCAAATACAAAGTTGAGAAAAATCATTAAAGCAGCCAATTTTTATCACTCTTTTTGTCTCCTTCTCATTAATTACTGGCAACAATTTCATTGCCATCGCATTGTGTCCCCAAAATTCCCTCATCCAGTCATGCTAAGTCCTAATCACAAGGGAGTGAACCTTACACTAGATGTCTTTTCAATTCCCCATCATGTAATCTCATAAAATCTTCCTGTTCTTATCATACTATCAAAATAAGTGAACACATATGGAAAGCACATCCAGAATAGGGAAGCATTGATGTTTCCTCTGTTTTTTGTTTCTTCATGAAAATGGCAGGTTCTTAGTTATTATATGGCAGGAGCAGTATGCAGGCAAGCAGTTCAGTGGGTCTCCAAAAATAGGTTGACCTGTACTCTGACATCTGCAAAACCCACCAGAGAGTGTCCTTGGGACACTGTGAACTTGGGTATGCTGTGGATACATCAAAAGCTAAACCCCATCAAGTTCATTTTTAGTGACAATATGGTGGGAATAGAACCAAGAAAACTGCTGGCAGAATACTTGTGTTAATCCTGACTTATGGAACCAGTTTGAAGTCTGGCCCAATTCCAGTTGCTCTGTGTATTTTGCTAGACTTTTTCATTGTGTTATATCTCTGAGAGCTGCCAGGGATGTCCATGTAGCAGAGTAGACATGTTTTGATGCTCTACCTGTATGCTATGTTTTAAATGCCTCAGCTATTCCATTTTAATGTGATGAAATGGGTACCATGAATCTATCTGATGTCAATTGATTGCAGAGGAGAATGCAGTTTAATTAGCATGGAACTGATAAGACCAATTAGTCTCTAATAATTTGGAAATTACATCAGCTACATATTTTGTGATATGGCTTTATAATATAACACAAAATGTGTGAGGGAATTTTAGCTATTTAATGATCACTTTACAAAACCTTTTCTGGGTTTAATCAGATATCAATTAGTTGGAATAGGGAAATCTTAAATTAACATGTATTAACAGCATTAATTGGCAGCAACCTTCCCATTAAGCCAATGGTGTCATGGAAGCCCATTTCCACCACAACATGTAATGCAGTACAGAATGTGCAGCCCATACAATGACTCTTATTGTGCTGAAATTTTGTAAGAACTTCAATTTTTCCTTTATACTGGGGGTGGATCTGATACATAATTAATTCTGGCTTGTTTTAAAAGACGCTTACACAATTAGCAATGCGTGGAATACATTATATCTGGCATATTTTTGAAACCTTAGTAGTTACTCTTTGAAACTAGCCCTTGCTCTTTAATTAACAGATAATGTATTGCAATATTAAATATGAGATGTTGCCAATTTGGCAGCATTTGAAGTGATGTTGTTCATTATGGTTGCCATGGAGCATACTTCATTTGATTTATGATCATGTGTCCTTATTGATGGAAGAATATCTTGGGGATAGCACCCACAATGTCACTTCAGAAATACTGGTTGGTATTTAAAGACACGCTCTGGAAATCAAAGTAATATAGGAAATGGGAGTATTTCTATTGCAAGTCTCTGGTTACTTCCCAGTGAACAATTAAAAAACTTTAAAAATCTTGCTGGAGTTTGATGGACACCTTTTGGGAGGCCATTGGAGCCCAGCCTTCACAAACATTTAGCAGAGTGAAAAAGTTACCTGAGAGTATTAAGGACACAAAGGTTGGGTGCTTTCAGTAAATTGTCCTCTGAAGAAGTATAACTCTAGAGATTAAACTCTGCAGGGATCCTAGCTAGGCTGGTCCATCTAGATGGTAAAATGCCTAAAGTTAGAGGTCCCTAATAGTCACCAGCATGCTCAGAATTGTACAAATATAAATATTGTACAAAAATAAATATAAGTTGAGGAAAAATCAAAAAAAGGAAAAATCCATATTGTTGAATATTTACATTAAGATAGACAAAAATAAAGATTTCCACTTTTTTGTGCTAAATTTCTCTTAGTTTTTTAATGTGATATATGCCTTCTACTGGTTCTGTTCCACCAAAACTGTCACAAAATACAACAATATCTAAAGATTCTACACTTATTTATGGCAGAAGGATGGAAGAGACCTACTGGTTTTCCCTTTACTCACAGCCAAAGGGTTTTTCATTCTCTGGATATATTTGTGAACCAGATGGCAGACTGATTTCAAAGTTGTTGAGGAGATTAACTGAAGTTAAGATCCTAATTCCATTTGGGGGCCTGATGATCCTGCTTAGCAAAGATGCCAACGATCTCAATCAAAGCTGGGCATTAGAGGTACTTGAGAAAATAAAGCAGGCTTATAAATCCTAATGTTAATTAATTTTAAAAAGTTTTTTCTCAAAAAGAAATCTTAGATTTCTAAAACAAAGGAAGAAGTAAAGTAGTGCATTCTCTTTTTCCTTGATTTTCTGTGATAAATGCTTTTGATCTGGATTGTAGGAACAGCAAGCCTCTCCTCCCTCTTTGCCTTCTGAGTTTCCTGGAGAAGGTTGTGAACGGAGGGTTCACAACCCAATAACATGGCAGTTTAAATCAGTTCATTCCCTTAGGCATGATAGGAACATAAACAATGAATTGTGGAAGCATGGGTAGGATTAAATGATTTGTACACTCAAAGGGCAAAAGGCAAACTGTTTCCACCCATTACCTCCAATCCAATTAGCACTGCTGATCTTGCCCAAACTTCATTTGCAAGTGACTGAACACAACTGTTGAATAGAACTGCAAGCAGGTGAAGCAGCATAAGGTGTTGGCCTTGAGTGATAGTGATATGGTTATTAGAATTGCCTAGAAGACAATGTAATTCCAGTTGGCTTTTTGGCTGCCTTTAGTAGAGGAGAATTATACCACAAAGTCAGCCAATGGTGCTAACAGTGTTCAGATGCATTGCTGTCCTGCTGTTGTATAGTGAATTTAGTGAAGGAAAGCTGAGTGATCAGAAAATGCTGCCTTATCCTTGTTGTAATAACCAGTTTTGCTCCTAGCTGAATTGTATAGTGCTGGCATAAAAAAGGCCATGGGGACTGTTAGGTTTACACAGAAAGGGATCATCTCATTGTCTTATATTATCTGATATTCCAGAAGAGAATATTTTGTGGCTATTTTCTGTTATTTTTCTATATTTCTCCAGCCAAATTTCTCAGGATGTTTTAAGCAGAGTATAAACAAATGGAAAATACTCCTTCTGATGTCAATTTTTTCCAAGTGGAAATAAGCATTGATATGTTGTAAGTAATCCTTGTGCCAGCTCAGACTGGCAAAAAACCCCCAAAAAACCAATGAACTAAAAATGACCAAACAAAACCTATTGAAGTGGATTTGTGCTGGAAGAAGTGCATAGATTTGCATGTGTCCTTCTTTGCATTCTGGCTCCAAACTTCTTGAGTCTGGTTGGTCTACCAAAAACAGACAGGAACTGAACAGCCTTATGATGCTTTAAATCATTTGTGCTTTTCCCCAAGCATTACCTCAGCATGACAATCTGAGGGGCTGAGTAAGAGACCTTGTCACTCCTGGTGGTGGGATTTAAGCTCAATCTTCAGGTCTGGTTTAACTCTGGCAAAGCCATGCCCCTTCAAGGCTATTTGGGAGTCATTGCAGAAGCCTAGAGGAAGCATCATTTCTCTCCTTTTTTGCTACTAAAAACAAGGCAAAGTGGAGAGCGTGGCTTTAATGAGCTGCAAACATGGCACAATGATTCAATATGAGCCAGAAATTAGTCAGGCTGAGTAGCAAAATGACACTT
The DNA here is from genome assembly GCA_013400935.1 of Turnix velox. Classification (NCBI taxonomy): domain Eukaryota; kingdom Metazoa; phylum Chordata; class Aves; order Charadriiformes; family Turnicidae; genus Turnix; species Turnix velox. The sequence continues at coordinate 104,432 of VZTY01022572.1, forward strand.
TCTTTTAAAAACATCACAAAAGCATACTGTAATTTTGTATAATTACTGATCAATTGCCATTGATTTATGCCTCCCATTTGCCCAACTGGAGTTTAGCTCTGAGCACCAAAGAGCCACTGGATGCTTTTCTGATAGGATGTACTAAATAGTTATGTAAGATGCACCTGGACTTCAGGATTGTTGAGACTTCTGTCATGGAAAATTGTAACATAAGAGCATGAGTACTAAAAAAAAATCATGTTCTTTGCTATGACACTGATTCATTTTTACACAGTTGTAATAACAAAGGTCTTTGCATTTAAGTTTTGGCATTTAACTGAAGATTTTCAGCTTATACCATAGCTGTTGAAGGCTACTTCACTCCCTAAAAATGGGAGAAATGTTTTCACTGGTGGTCTAATGCATTATGTATGTAAATCTATTAATTCCTGACTGCCATCATGGGTACTGACTTTTCTTGGTGTTTTTATGACTGGTAGTTGATGCCACACTTTTATGATGGGTAGTTGATTCAACACTACCTGGACTGTATTTTCTGTACTAGTCAAGGACATGTTATGAGAAATAGGATGAAGCTCCCATCTCGCTCATGGTCAGCCCTGGTTCCTGTTCACCACCCAGCTGGTCCGTGGGCTCCATTGCTGAGCTGCCACTGTAGCAGAACTGTGGATCTGTACTGAGAGAATATCCATTTTCTGTCCAAAATAAAAGCTGTATCTGGCACTTCTGTGGCCAAATGTATCTGCCAATGAGATGAGTAATATGTTCAGAGCCTGACCTTTTAGTAGTTTTGTGGAATAATTTTGAATCAATATTGCTGTATGACAAATTATACTTCCTGTCATCTGACACAATGTTCTGGTGGGGGGAAAACCTCTCCAAGGACCATAAAATCTGACATAGAAACAGCAGAAACTCAGTTTTCCTTTCTGCTTGCTCCCTGGACAGTGAAAGGAACCCAAAACCTCAAGAGAGATGAGGATATGAATTTTGACTCACCACCTCGATTTGCAAGTGCCACCAGGATGTGTGTGTGTCTGGATGTGCCCAGGCATAGGATGTCACTGTGCTACAACCCTCAGACAGCATGTGAAGGAAATCCCTTCATGCACTTTATCTTCCTTCTACCTGAGATAGTGAAGTTTTTAATTGATCATTACAAGGGTAGAATTTAAGTAAAATATAAAAAGCAGCTCTACCATAGTGTGTGCTATTGATTTGTAGTTTCCTTTCTGAGCAGCAAGTGGCAGGTCAAAGGGCAGAGAAGTATTATGAGACAGGGCAAAAGAATAAAAAAGGGTTAGAGAGAAAGGAGGTGGAAGAAGGTTAAAATGTGAACTTACAGAAGGGACTCTACAGGGAATGGGGCTTAAAGAAAAAGCATATTTCAAACAATCCTTGGACAAAAGACATTTAAGACTCTAAGGGTGATCAAAGAATCAAAGTGAGTTGCCAGGAATGTCACATGGGAAATGCATAGCTAGTTACAGTGTGAGTCAAATAGACTAATTAATAAAATATCCTGAAGAATGGAAGCAACAGCCTGTGATATGTATTTGGACCTGTAGCCCAAGGCCTCCACTTTGTAAAAACAGCTCTTGTAGGAGATTACTATTAAAAGATGACATAGGGCCACGGTTAAGCCAAATGAACTTTCTTTCAAGGCATATCGGAAGTTGGAGAGGCGGAGGGGGGGTGTGATTCATCATTCAGAAGTCTCAGAATAGATTTGCTAAATTTACAAATTCGATGATAATTCCGATGCTGTTCTTCAGCCTTGACTGGCAACAGCTGTTTGCTTTGTTCTGCTTTACTCCTTGGCTTCATAATTTTCCCATCAAAACGTATTTGTGTGCTTGTGAGATCCTGAATTGGTTTGGGAGATGATGGCAGGAAGGGGATCGGTCAGTACAGCAGTGATAGGAGGCAAGAGAAAATACTTTGCTTTATTTCATTTTTCACTGCCCATTTTCTGTAATAACTTTTGCAAAGGCTGTTCAGAGGCATATTTCTGGCAAGAACAAAATTTTGGTGATTGCAGAATATTTGGGCAAAGCACACCTGCATTTCTTCAAGAAGCTGCTTCTTTGCCCTCTTCCAAACACAAAGCTTGCAGAGTGCTGTGACCTCGTTGGTCAATCAAGCAAAACAAATTGAATTTGAAGTAATTAATACTTGCCACAGTGTGCTTGGGAATACACTAACAACCGAGAACTATTTGCAGAGAATCAGTTCAATTAATTAAACAGACAAAGATGAAACTAATCAGATAAATTATTCTTTCTGTTCAGGTCTAGTACTAAGTATCAGTGACAGGTTTCTTTTGACTGTTGAACTGCTGACACCTTTATTGATGAGTCTAGTCTCTTCAAGATACAAATAAAAGCACAAGATGTAGCATTCTCACAGTAATTTTCTCATGGTTTTATTTGGAAATTGGGATAACATCTCCTGTCTTGAACTTGTATGTTTTGAAGGAATGAGTATTGATTAATATCAAGTGATTGGAGGTCTAATAACCATGATAATGAGAAGAACTGGGGTTACTCAGCCTCTGAAGAAGTGGGGATGCAGAAAGATTANTTGGAGGGAGTCGGGATGAGTATTGATTAATATCAAGTGATTGGAGGTCTAATAACCATGATAATGAGAAGAACTGGGGTTACTCAGCCTCTGAAGAAGTGGGGATGCAGAAAGATTACCAAGAAAACAAAAAAAAAGTTGGAGAAGGATGAACTGGTTTGTACATTTGCTTGGGCTAGGACATAGAAAAAAATAACATTGAGAAGTCTATAAAATAATCTGACTGGAAGGTTAATTAAAGGCAGAGGGAATCTTCTATAGTGTCCACTCTTTGAGTTTTTTAAGAATAGCCTAAGCTGTTTAAGATATTCCTCCTTGAGACATGAGGATAGGTAACATGACCTTTATCCATGAGGCAACTGGAGACAGAGAAGAACATTCACTTAGAACTGCAAGAATTCATGACCTGGAGAAGAAAAACATGAGATTTTGGGTGGTAGGATCTGCCATGCTTTCCTCATGCTTCATTACAGGCTTCTTCATCAATGGCTGTGACAGATCACAGTCAATTACACCGCAGCTCACTTCCATGCTTCTACTGCTGCTGATACATCACTAGTTTCAAGTAAACTTTCCCTTCTGCATTTGTTAGTGTTCACCTTGACCTTTTTGGTCATTATGGGACTTGCCTTCTCATCTAGAAGTACCAAAGGTTTCTCAGGCGTGTCTCCAGGAATGTTTGAAGGTGTTTCAGGAACCATTCTTGCTTAGTCTGCAAGACAACAACACAAAACTGAATAATACCGCAACGTACTCAAGACAAGTTTTTGAGACACTGTGTTATTGCAACCAGAACTAACTCCAGAGACCATTATATGCATTTATTATACAGTACTAAAGTATGAAAGACTCAATTAAAGTTTATTTGCTATAAAATTAACACTCCTTTCTTCCTCTTCACTGTGCTGATTACGTTAAAATGGAACAATGAGGCAGCTGCAGTGGAACAGTGTCTGAGAGATTTCTGTCAGCATTTCCTATAGGCAAAATTATAAGTCTAGATTTTTCTCAGCCAGTTCAGTGAGCCAATTGGCTGCACATCTTGCAAATGCTTCTTTATTCTACCATGAACTGCAAAAAACAATACACTGAAATTTTCCTCTTTTTTGAAAAGTAAGAGAATGGTGCAAACAGAGGAAAAATTACCCTATTCAGCTCTTGCATTGTGCTTCTCCACAGTTTTCCAGGGCTCTGATCCAGCCAAGCACTACAGAGCCTCCATGACTTTAAGCACCTACGCAATCCCTTTGAGGTACTGAGACTCTCTTTAAGAAAGTGCAGTGAAACACGTCTCACTTGAACTTCAATTTGATTTGAATGTTATAATTTTCCAGAGGAAAATACTATGTTTTACAATTAATTCAGTTCATTTGATTTTAATATGTAGGGAAAACTGAATGGGAACGATCACCTTTGATAGACAGCTAATGAGAATCAATCACAGGGGATGTGTTTCTTTTACTTCCTTTTGTAGTAGGATAAAACTTACCTAGGCTGGGTTACTTTTTCAGGGTCTTTTAGTGAAATTTCTTTAGAAGCTTTTGGGATCAACTCCTATTAAATGCTATATACTTCTATTCAATGAGAGAGAAAAATAATATTTCAAATGACAAGTCTATTGAAACCCTCATTTTTTTATCATAGGGATTTTTTTAACAAAAAACCCTGCTTTTTCCTCTCTATGATGGAGTTGGAATTAGAATGGCAATTTGGCAATGTAAATTTGCATAGAAATATGCTGCCTAAAAACCCATTTATTATACCAGTTATAACTCAAGCAGATATGAAATGGCCCAAAGGTAAAGCAGAATGGATGGCAGAAAAATGTGCTTGTAACTTTCTGTGGGCTTAAGTTTGTTGACTTTGTGATTATTTTCATTTAATATGTCTCCAGATGAATATAAGCTCTTTTTGCTGGATGTATACCTCTTGGCTTACTTGTACTGAAATAAGGAAAGTGGGTGCTTTGATTAACATTTGGTCTAATTTAACTGCAGCCTTTCTATTCCTTGTTGAAAAACAACATTATGGTTTTTTTTTTTTTAAGGGTATTAGTTTTATATTTTTCATTAACTCAGAAGGGATGCTCCTACACCAAACGTAATCACACTTTGCAGATACCTATGAGGGTAATTTTTCTTCCTTTGTGATAGTAGACATGCACCTCTTGCCATACTTTCAGATATATTGAACATGATGTCAAAGGAACAGAGTTCTACTCCCATTACTGTTTTGGGGTTTTTTTTCCCAATTTTCTACTCGTATTGCTTCTTGCAGCTGAAAAATCTAATTCACTTTGAATTTCAGTCTAGGTATGGAAAAAATAAAGTGAGTTAGGGTTTAATAAGAGAGAGCAGTGAAAGGTACTCCCTTCTAGGCTCCTACCTTGCATCCCTCAGCAAAAAAATCACACGTGTTTCCAGCTGCCTTGTTCAGCTTGTGCTCTCTAGGCAAACCAGACAGTAAGGGATCTTAAAAAACAAACAAAACTAAACCAAACAAACCCATAAAAGGACAAGATTGTCTTTTTTCTCATGTAGTGTAATATTATTTTTTTATCTTGTGAATCAAACTCTGAGACACAGTTCCAAATGCTGAAGCCAGTTTAATATTGAGTCTGTGAGATACTGCATCACTTCAGTGAAGTCTTGTTATTATCCTTTATCTTCAGAAGACCCACCAGGCTATAAAATCCAGGTTTGCAACTGAAGATGAAGCTGAAATATTACACACAATCATAAAGGTTAATTGGGCAATAGCTACTTTTCTGGTCTCTTACTCTCTGTTAGTGATGAATGAAAATGAAAAAGGCAAAATAGCTTATGTTTCCATTCTGTATACAATAATGACCATCACATGGATGGTGTTTTTCAGCTGAAGTAGTTTAATGTTATTTTTTATTACTGACTAGTGTTGTTTGCTGCCTTTGAAATTAGTTCTGTAATTTTTAATATCTTCTTCTCCTATGCACTGTGGCCATATAAATAGGGTAATATTTTTCTCCTATTGCTTTTGTTTGGTATTTCTGACTCCTTCCATATTGATTTGTCTCAATGCACTGTGAAATAGATTACATTTGTTTCTTTAGAAATGAGGTTTCTGGAATTCTGCATTATACTTACCACTCAGGAAGAAAAAGATGACAACAAAGAAATGGGTTTCTTTTAGAAATTAAACAAAAGCCTCATTCGGATGAGAGTTAATTTAATGAAAGTATTTAATCTTCCCCTCCTCCCTATCCTCTAGCAAGAAATTATGGCACTTCTTTATTTTAAGATCTCCTTGCCATGTTTATTCTGAGTCATTCTCATTTTACTGGCAGAAATGAATTTTCATTCTGTTAGGCCTGCTGAGATTATCCTCCTCCGTGACAAGGAGCTTTGCCCTGCTTCTGGTTTGAACATCATCAACAGACAGAACTGAAGGGCTTGTTGTAGTATATTCACTTAAATTTAGTACTGCTCCTCAAATTAATTCCTGTTACTTTTTGCTTGGCCTTAAGAATGTGAAGGGAAAATGGCAGTTGCAAAGGATAGATGGCAATCACTTTCATGGCAAGTTCACATTCTGCAAGGAGAGGATCGGAAACAGGCTGCTTTGAAAGCACTTTGTCACAGAGGGCACCTTTCCAGGGGATCACTGAAGAAAGGCATGAGCCTCAAAATGAGGGACCACTTCTGAGTGGTGTGGTCAGTCTCAGATGGGCTCTAGCAACCCCTTTGCAATGGGACCAGTGTCAGGGAGCCAAGGGAGAGATGATGCATCAAGTATCATCATGGTTAAAAAGGTCCTAGTTGCAATGTCTTGATGTCTCAGTTTTGAGAACTGCAAATAAAGTATCTACTGTGTAGGTCAAGAACAGCAGCAAAGACAAGGATTGGATAGAGACAGATGGAAATGTCTTGCAGAGTGATGTGCCTGTGTCAGAGACTGATAGTACGTGCCCAATTGGGCAGGGGTCATCAGTCAATTCTTGTTAAAATTCTATCTGCCAGACTGCATTTCAACGAGGGATGGGATCCAGAAGTAGTTTTAAAATTTAAACACCCTTTCTCTCTGCTCCATTGCTTAGACTCAGACTCCAAATACAGGCTCAGGACAATGGGGAAATCTCAGACCTTGTCAGATTCTGATGGTTGTTGAAGGCTGCTTGATATTAACAACTGGCAAACTGACTCTGCAGTTATTGTGATTCCCACTGTGGCCTATTCATATAAACAATAAATGCCCAAAAGCACCTGATTAAAGGAAATATTTACCTGTCTGTAGTGCAAATTTCTGTAGTTCTTTGTCCTAAAGGAACTCATGCCATTTGGAGTACTAAACAAATTAAAATGACCTCTTGATGTCAAGTAATGAAATTACTTTGGTAATTTCACTAAATCACCTTGTCTTTTAAAATCTGTATTATCAAATATTAATAAATCTCCAGGGGATTTTTTTTCAGTACGATGTTATTGACAGGAGAGTCCTGAAAACATGTGTCTCAGTATCTCCAGATGCAAATCCTTTGTGATAATGTATATGTCAAGCCTGTTTATTATTTGGACAGCCATAATAGTTCTGATTTTCCAGCAGAAACATGCTCTGAACAGAAGTCACTGCACTCTTCACTGCATACTTAATCAGATTTTCAGTCAATGTACTGAGAGTAAGATCTTAAAACATAGAAAACTGCAGTTTATAGTGAATTATAATGTTCGACAGGGTGAAAATACACTCCTCTTCAAATACACGGTCTTCAGAGGAACTAAGCCTTCAGAATATCCTTAGAGAGCAGGGAAAATTCCTAAATGTCATTTTGTAGATGAGGAAATGACATTCTCAAGGACTTGGCAGATTTTCTATTTATTCCCCTTCCTGAATCTAGCTCATGGGGACATAATCATGCCATACCAACTTTTTCCTGCTGCAGCTTGGTAGTAGGCGTGTTGCTGGTGGAACCTTCTACTTTGTCTTCAGATGAGAGGCAGAGCTAGTCTTAACCTGTTTTCTGCCTTCTGGAAGAGGAAGGTCATCAGAATAACCTTAGATTAAGTCAGTCCAGTGCAGCATTCATGAAATGAGAGTCTGGTCAACAGAGGCAAAAAGGCTCTTTATCTCTTTACAACTTCCTGTGCTGTGAAAGGAGCCACCAGCTCTTTTGAGACTGATAACCCCTCTTCTGAGGGACACAGAGCTGTGAGTATGATGGCAAGAGCTGATTCATGCCATCATTTTTTGTCTACATTGCCCACCAGCATGCAAAAACTTAGCATGCAACACATTTGCAGTCTGCCTGCCCTACTTGTTTGATCTAGTGGTAGCAGTATGTTGTGTACTCCTTTATGAAGTCAACGACACAGAAAATCTTTCTCCTGGATGCTCATAAATGTATGTACTTAAACAGATCCCTCAGCACCATCATACAAGTGATTTCAATAGTTTTTTTGAAGAAGCAAAATTACAAACATGGCAAAATGAATTTTATATTCTCAGTCCTTAAGTAGCTTTACTGAGGGAGAGGGAATCCTTTGTCTTTCCCTTTCTTCTCCAAAACAATCTCTAGCTTCATTTATTTTGGGTCCTTTTGTCTTCTCTGTTGTCTCACATGCTCTGAAACATCTCTCTTCTAGAATCAGTGCTTTCTGCATCCTTCCATCTGATTTCCTCTCGGAAACCAGCCAGTGTCAAATTTATCTTCCGCTTAGAAAACTGGCCCTTCCTGACTGTCTTCATGGGTGACTCATGTCTTTGCTTCTGCCTCCACCCCAAATATGTCACCCTGAGTCACTGTCCTTCATCACAACCCTCACTCACTCTTCCTTCCCTCCCTTGGTGAGGAATTCTCAGCCAACATGTGCACGGAATGCCTGAGCTGCCAGACAGTCCCAGTGCACTGACATGACCCACAGGCTGCCTGCAACCCTCATGCCTTGCCCTTCATCTCCATAGTTCTGCTGCTGCTTTCAGGAACAGAATGTCTCTTTCCACAGCTTCTGGGAAAAGGCTGAAGTGCTGATTTGAGTTACAGAGTAAGTCTTGTCTCAGAGTTTGGTTCTTCAATCACTTATGGACATTATCATTGGAGCCAATCATCCAGTTAATAAAACTGTCTCAAATATATGCCAATATTGGGCCTTGTCCCAGACCTTTTGTTTATGTTTCTGACCAGCCCTTATTCTTAATTCGGCGATATGTCAGTATGTACAGATGGATTGAAACACCTCAGCATTTCCCAGTAAAATATGATTCCTTGCAAATAGTAACCCAGACTGTCACAGCTGGTATTTGTGGGACTTGAATTATACATGTGCAAGCTGGAAGTGCTTTGAAGACTCAGCCAGGTAGTGCAGACACAGTGCCATGCAGAATGCTTCCCCGCTCACATCCTACCTGCTGGCCCAAGGAAATCTCCTGGGGATGCAGATGGGAAAACTTCTAACCTTCAGCCAAGCCATGTTGGCCTCACACAGGGCTCAGCCAATGAAACCTATTACTGTCAGAGAGCTCATCACCAATCCATGGACACTAGTTTTATGACATTTAAATATTCAAATAAATATAAATTGGAGGAAATATTAGTCTTCAGCAAGCAGAAAGCATCTAATTCAGCCCCATAAATTATTAATTTTAAATAATTTCTTCAGCTCCAATACCCTTCAGCTCCTTCCTTCCTTCCTTCCTTCCTTCCTTCCTTCCTTCCTTCCTTCCTTCCTTCCTTCCATCCATCAGGACAATATTGGTTTTTTTGCTTACCTACATGTTTCTTAGAAAAGGGTACAATGTAAAAGTGCAGATATATTTGTGTTAGACTCCAGCTCAGGGAGCTATGCCAAGAAATCTCTACTGGTCATGTACAGTAGCACACATTCCACTGAGAATGTATTTCACAGTTCAGTAAGTACTAAAAATCACGTTTTATGGTCATAGTATTTTTGTGTAAGTGATACCTTTAGCTGTATTATTAACTCCCTTTTCTATTCCCCTAGCTGAAAACACAATATGATGTAAGATATGATGTCTTGCTCTGTCAGAGTGTTTGAGAAAGAATTTGTAATTTACAGGAGATTAGGTAAAAAATTCTGAGGCTCGGGAACTTCCCTTCATTTGTTTTATCTGTCTTGGTGTCTGCTATCTTGGTGGCTGCTATGAGTCTTCAGGTAGAATAGTTTTTTGTCTTGTAAATCAATAATTAAACATTTGATGGGATTTTTTTGTGTTTTACATTCCTCTGCTATCATTACCTTCTCTCTTTCCTGGTTCCCCCTTTTATTCTTGTCATCTCAGTGTTACTATTCTTTGAACAGCCCCATTCCAAAGGAAACCATGACTTCAGAAAACTTGTGAATTACTTCAGAAGAGATGTTGATAAGGAATACCAGATTTAAGCTGTGTAAACAGCGTAGAACTTTAGTCTGTTCTTTCCTCTTTAAAGTCTCCCAACCAGAGAAGCAAAGAAAAGACTGTATGCTCAGCCACCCCAGGCTATGTCTTCTTTACTGAAAGCTTTGCTCCAAGGTTACTCATGAAAGAAGAAGATCTTTATTTGTAAATAAACAGTAGGCAATATAAAAAGGGAAACACCAGAGGATGTTTATCAGGGGGGAATTGCAGAACAGTTAGCAAGAGAGAGAGAGATAACTTCATATGAACTGAAAAAAAAATCCCCGTGGCAGCTATAAATAATTTGTCTGTGGGAAGGAATAATGAACAAAAGCTGAAAATTTAAGTGCAAAATGCCACAGTGTTCAGTCCCTTTCTCAAGGCCTTCCTTTATTCAACCCATGGATAATCTCTTTGCACTGAAGTGCCAATAGCAAGTGTTTGCAGATTTTAATGTGGAGAGATATTCAACTATTGAGCTTTCCATTGAGTCTGGGAGTCTCAACAAACTGGGAAAAACACATTTACAACCCCAAGTCACCCAAGTGTTGTAGCTGAAGAAATAAATTGAGATGGAATAACCCCTTTTGGTGATGTGGATGAGGAAATATATGTAATTTGCGAATATTAGGGCCAGATTCTCAAAATGAAGCCCAAGATGTGTAGTTGGTGGTGGTCCTTATCTGTACCAGTCTCATGGACAAAATTCAGCAACTAAGGAAGGCTATTGTTTAGTACGTTGTTGTGAATGTACTGGATTCTTTACAGCCACAGATTGTACCAGTTCTTCTGTAATATGAGTGATCAGGGATGGTTTAACCTGGTCTTCTTGTTTCTTAAATACTATCCTAAAGGAAAGAAGAAATAATTTTCCTATTTGTTTATCCTTTCTTGCCCCTGTCACTGACTTGAGCAAAGCTAAAGTTTTCCAAGCACTTCAAATTGCAGAGGATCATAATATTTACTGAAATCAGCATTTCTGCAAAGGATTTTGCATTTCCTGTGTGTTTAGTGATGTCACCCCTTGATAAATGCCTTGTCTGGGTCAGCATTGCTTTATTTTCCATAAAGCAGTTGAGATTTATGGTTCCTGTCACTCCATTTTATAAGTTTATTTTATGGTGTGACTGATCTTACTGCAAACAAAGCTTCTGCTCATATTTCCAGGGCTTTTTTTTTCCTTTTTATGTTCAAGGGAAATATGGGAAATGGGCCAGTTTGGAAGCTGTAGCTTGTTAAGAGCTGATAATCTTTTTTAAAGCCTTAAAGTATAGAATTCTCCAAAATGATCTTGTGGCAGACAATTCTTCATTATGTTATGATATGTGTATGCTCAGATACTCAAGTATTTTAGTGCCTGTGCTGATGTCACATTCAGGCATTTACTTTCTCAAAGGAGTAGAAAGCAGAACAAAACTCAGACCCCAAGTTTTTTCTCTGACTGACTTCAGCCACTTGTGCAAGAAGAAGTGTAGTCCAAGAAATAAGATCACAAACTGGTTTCCCCAGGGGAATGGCAAGCATGGAATACTTATGAAAGGGAAGAATAATAACAGGTCAGGACTTTGATTGCAAAAATACCTTGTGTTCCAGCCTGGTCTGGTAAGTGTAATGGCAGCAGCTGGTACTTCAAAAACTGGAAAGTTTATATTTAGTACTTCAGCCTTTTTATTTAAATATTGTGAAGTAAAAGGAATTCCACTGCTCTGCTTTCGAAAAGGGAGGATAACTACTGTTTTCTTCATTTAAGCCATGTTTTCTGTGAAGAGTAGCTATTAGTTTATGTTCCGGTGCTGGAGAAGACATAAAAGGAGGGAATCTTTGCCCTGAAAAGCTGAAAGAAAATGGATATGAGAGAGAAAGTCAGAAGGACAAGAGGTGTTATGCTACCTTATAGACAGGAAATGGAGAGCAAAAGATGTGTTTTTGTTAAGAGATAAATGATGATGCCAACTGTGTGCCAAAGTAATAGAGTCTCTATCTGCAGAGGTCCAATAAGGGTGTATCCTATAATGACTCTGAAATAAAGAGGAACCTTTGAATCAACTCAGAAGAAATTGGTTTAATTTCTCATGTTTCAGTCTGTAAACAAGGGTGAGGATTTTACTTGTAACGGAATTCTGATTAATTTTAATCTGATATCCCTTTTGCCTTTCAGCAAAAATTTGATACAGCAGAGAGCATTGCTTCCTTACAAGGAAGCTGTACACTCATGCAACAACAATTACAAATTATATGTAAAAAATCATCAATTTCATCTGAAGAACATCTTGAAGCTGAATTTCTTCCAGCCTAGTCTTTCTGACCCCAAATTTCCCCCAACTGGCTACTCACAGTATTCTACCACACAGACATCTTTCTGGGATCCTTCACTGCCATTTGTCTTTCAAGTCATTCTCTGTGGCAATGGCAGGGGTGCATCGTATTTGAATTTCTCTTTCTCATGTAGCTTTTACAAGTCTGAGTTCAATCGCTGCCCAGATGGTCCCTCTGTGTCAGAATCCATCACTCATTTTCTTTTCCATCACCCATGAGCAGGATATGGGAATCTGGGCACATGATACTGTCACAATAAAAGCAGATGCCAAGGACAGAAATCTATCTCTCTTCCTTGATTTCTCTTTTCTTTTTTGTTTCCTTCTTCTTTTTTATAGAAAGCAGGTATTGGTGTCATGAGTTGATCATGTGGGTGGCTCAGAAATAATCATACATTTAGAACTTTTCTTTAAAATAACTGGAATCCATTAAAAGCTTCCATTTATACTCAGGGCATTTTAGCCCTGAGCAGCATGAAAGGAAGAGATCAATTATTACATCACAGGACCTAACTTCCTGCTGTGCCCAGCTAATGTAAACCAGCTCAGCTCTGATACTGTACCCAGTCATTCCTAATTTGTCCTTAAAATACAGTTTACCACCATCTTCCCTCTCACCTTTCCCAATTCAGCTGTGATAACCTTGTTCTACTTCTTTGAAGTTTATTCCCATATATATCTTTCTCTTCCTTGACCTATCATTTAGGATGATGCTCATGCTTACATGATTACCTTTGTGTACTCTTTCTTCTAGTGCTACTCTTGGTGGTCACTGGCCCCATGTACTTGGTCCACTCCTCCAATAACAAGGAAAGAAAGCAAAATTTAGCTGGTAAATGTAGCCAAAACTCCAAGTTGCCTGTGTACAGTGAGGATATGTTGTGGGATGATGAAGGGAGGGAGAAAAACCGGATGTGGAACTGATGCCAAGAAACAAGGAATGCAGCAAAGTCAGTAAGTGGCCAAAAAGAGATGCTCTCCTGTAGGACCACATGCCACATCAGGCAGAAGGAAGCCAAGAAAGTGGTGATGTTTGATTCAATGGTTTTGTGACATGTGGAATCTGGCAGTCACTCAGTTTCAGCTGTGTGTCACAAACTCCTGTAGTGAGAAACCACATGAAATTGTGGAGGGGAAAAAACATTGGCACAAGAGTATCGGGCTGTCAGTCCATGAAATGAAATCTTGCTTTAGGTACAGTATGAAATCTCCATCATCTGCCCTTACTTTCACTTCAGTTATCACTGAGACTAATTTTTCACTGCTTCCTATTGGACAGATGTAAAGAAAAGCTTTGAATAACGCCATATGAATAGAATAGTTCTGAGTTTGCAGGGTGTCATGCTTAAATGGTTCTCACTTTACACACGTGTGAATTTATATGTCAAGTTTTGGTCAAAAGATACTCTAATGTCTGCTAAGTCTTGTTAGCAAGGTCTCTGTGAATCCAAGTTTGTATGTTAGATAATGGTATCTACTTAAGGTTTTAGGATATGTAACAATAATTTGGAGGTTTGAGCCACATTATTCCTATATGCAGATTCCACCCAGAGTGAAAGACTGAATGGCAGCATTTGTCATTCATTTCACTGTGTTCTCAGAAATAACTATCAAGTTGTGCAGGCTTTTCAATAATTTTCTAAAAGCAAGTGAGTTAGGGGATAGAGGGAATAACTGGAACATGATTTGAAAGGCACCCAGAGACAAACTTTTCTCCCCTTTCTGTGGAATAAAGGCCATTCCCATTTTTCAGCACAGGCTAAGCCCTGGAGAAGTTAACATAGAATTGAATAATTTCTCTACACTTCTTTCCCCCCTTCATTTGTGCAGTTTTGAATCAGCTTGAAGTAGAGGAACCAAAAACGTGGGTAGAATTGCTGTAATGCAGTTTGAAGGACAAACATAGAATCATAGAATCATAGAATAGTTTGGGTTGGAAGGGACCTTAAAGATCATCGAGTTCCAACCCCCCTGTCATAGGCAGGGACACCTCCCACTAGACCAGGCTGCCCAGTGCCCTGTCCAGCCTAGATATCTTTGAAACAACAGAAGGGAGGGAGTTTGTTACCATGAGATTTGTGAAATAGTTTTTTATCTTCTATCACAAAATTGATGGAATCCACATCCAGGCTTCCCTTGGTCTGTTCTCTGACTGAGCACTGGTCCTTTTGAGTTGTATTTGTGTCTTGTTTTCCAGTAGTCTTCAAATTTGACATTGAATCTTAATCCACAAAAGAAAACTTGCATCCTTCAGGTATTTCAAGATTGATAGTAATGTTTGGAGGTAGCCAGATTTTCATGCTGTTTTTCTTGTCACCCTCTTGAACATCCAAGGGCAGAGAAACAAATTTTTAAAGTAATTACCAGAGTATTCTAGAGTGAAATTTCCACCAATTAAAACAAGGCTATTTCTTCTTCTTTTTTATTTTTTAGTGAAAATGGAAATTTGCTTGCTCTGAGCAAACCGAACATATGTTTATCCCATGTGAAAATCTGCCATTAGCGCCCACAGGCTTCTAGTTTACACAACATCTATTTTCCTTTGCAGTGGGTAAGGAGAGAAGTGTCAGAGCTACACAGGCTCTTCTGTAGTCTCACAGCCCTTTATTTCAAGGACCTTTGAGGAGCAGAGGTGAGGCATCCATTCCTGTTGATGGATTCTCAATGTTGTGCACAAAAAATAAACTCATTTTTATATATTCAAAACTTGGCCATGAATCATCTTCAAGAAGCCAAAAAGAATACAGAAGGGGAAAGCTTCCTTAATTTTTTCTTTTTGTTCCAGTTTGTTTATTGAATGTCTCATGATAAGAAAAGGGAAAATCTTCTCTTGGGTTTTATAGCAAAGTTACAGCATTGTTAATTGTTTTCTTAGTTTTTAATGAAACAAACTGCCGTGGGCTGAAGCTAAATCTCTCATTAAGCCACACAAGTGAAGATTAACTTCTTGTCCTTCCTCTTTTGCAAAGTTGTAAGTAAGTAAAGTGTCACTTTTTCTTCTTCATTTCCCCCCCCCAAAAAAAAAGGGTTGCTNNNCATTTCCCCCCCCCCCCAAAAAAGTGTTGCTCAGCATCCTTAAAGAAAATCCTTAAAGAAACCCACAGCTGATTTCCCCCCCTCATTTTCCTCTACAAATGCAAGGGTCCAGGACATTCCCACTGGATCAGAAGGAAGATTGTTCTCACGTTTCACACTCCAAGCACAAAATCTTTTTTCCTTTCCAAAGAATACATAGCCACTGAGTGTTTGATGAGTTGATACTGGGATCTGCTAGCAGGGCAACAGGCTGATGCCACTGTAGTACAATCTGTAAAGCCTTCTTGAATGCCAGAATTTGCTTTTGTAAAGCTCCTTGCTGCAGAAGAGCACACAGTCCTTCAAGCTTTTCACTCAATAGTCTATTAAGAGTCCCCGAGGTATGGCTGCATTCAGGCAGCTGCCAGGCAGGTTATCAACAGCTCTGCTTACAGAGAAACTTCCATGATGTGATTAGTTTGGGATTATTGAGCAACCTGTGACATCCAAGACAGAACTGCTAAAATCCCTCTATTCCGGTTCTGCCAAATAATTGAGAGGTGATGGCCCAAAGTTGCTCATATACTGATTTGTTTTTTCTTAATGCATCAATGTATGGAAATGTAATATTACATCACACCAGTCCCTCCTTGCTTGTGAAGAGATCTTCAGAGAGCCTCATAGACACCTCCAACTTGGCAGCATTTCAAGAGAAATTTGTCTCTCTCCTCATCACACACATGTACACAATGGCTCTATGTGCAGGAAAATGGAGAAGGAAGATACTTCAGACTTCCATGTTGTCACACTCCTGATGAGTAATTCAGGCAGTTTAGAGCCTCCTCATGATTCTCTCCATCACTCCTACCCCTCTGGTCCTAGCAGCACATTCTGATTCCTTCAGGAGTCATGCCAGGCTCTACAAACCTATATGTTACATGACATTAGATTGTCTACAAATACCTCTACAGAGTGAGAAGTGGGGCAAGAAGATGGCTTGCTTGTCAAAAATGTCAGTCAGTCACACTGAAAATCATAGAAACAGGGAAAATGAGGATCCCAGTTGCAAATGGAAACAAAATGCTCACCTGGAAGTGAGCTTGGAGGGATGTGGTAGGAGAATAGAAACCAAGGAAGAGAGGGAAAAGAAAGACACAAAAGTTCTACTTGGTGCATGATGGCTATCATCACTACAAACAGGGCTTTGAGGGGACATCTTCAGCTGTCTGCTCAGTGTTGCTAGAGCAGAGAGCCCTTCTCTACTGCTGATAGACTCAGAGCACAGACAAACACGGCCTCCAGGTTGCTGGCTTCTGCAGAGCGTAGTGTGCTGAGGAGGAATGAAGATCTATGGCAGCTAAAAAGCTGATCCTGGGCTTTAGCACCAACCATCAGTCTCTTGGTGAATTGATCACTGGATAAGGTATCAATCCATACAAGCTGAACACTGCATTTCTTGTGGTAGCAGCAGAGACTCTGGCTACTTCTCACAGTGGCCATAGCAGAACCCATGCGTATGTGTCTGCCTGCTTTTGCTCTTCCCTTAGGAATATTGCCAGAAGAGCTCTGCCCTCCTTGAATCTGAGTTGAAGATGTCCAGTTTTTTCCTTGCAGCTTCAGTTCTCAGTCACTGGAATTAATTGATGGTTTCCTTGTTAACTCAGTCCAAACTCTGCAGATGGAAGCTGAAATTCAGTTGCTGCCTTTCACGGCAGTTTTGTCAGCCCAATGAATTCCTGAAGTTTTGGAGTGTATTTAATCTTTTTTCCTTCCATCACTGCGTTCTCCATTGCTGGGACTTCCCTTGTGTTGCCATCCTGCTGATCCCTTATTCCTTGCCTTTCACCCACGCAGCTATCTCTTTAGTGTCCACAAGGAATCTCTAGCACTACTATTTTGTTTTGGGGTTTTTTTGTGTGTGTCTTAATTTCTTAAATGCTTTACATGCAGAAAACTATTTTTGTTACCAGTTTTTAAGAGGGAATTAAACACACATGGTAACAAAAATCTGAGATTCCTCATATGGGAATTCTGGGCTCTTCTTGCTAGTTTCAGTGCCAAAACTCTATAGAAAGATGTTGTCTTATTTCTTCTGACTAACCCGTGCAGACATGAAGCTGCTATACAATAATTTAAAGTATTTTTATAAACAAGATATTTTTTTAGTAGCTTGCATACCATACAATCAGTGTGCAAAAAAAAAATTAAAAAAGCATAATTTAGAATCATAGAATAGTTTGGGTTGGAATGGACTTTAAAGATCATTTAGTTCCAACCCCAACTAGATCAGGTTGCTCAGTGCCTTGTTCAGCCTGGCCTTAAACACATCCAGGGAGGGGGCATCCACAATCTTTTTGGGCAAATTTTATGGCAAATGTTTTGTGCTGAGAAGCAACTCAGCATTTTTCTGTTTCAGGCAGCTTCAATGATGATTTTGCTTCCTAGATAAGAACCACATGCTGCCTTCCTATGTAATAGCATTGAATAATGTCAAGTAATAAGAGCTCGGTTTTGGAGAAGAAAAATAAAACAATAAACATTCCAATGGGAAGGACAAAGACAGACTGAGAGCTTGGTGTATGTGCTGAAGATGCCTCTCCGGAGGTTCTCAAATCAGGTTAAACAAATATTTGCTTTTAGTTTCAATAGAGTTTGTGTTGGGACAAAATGAAAATTTCTGGCCTCATGCTTTTACAGTTCTAAAGGGAGCTTCGTGCCAGAAGAAGGAGAAGTGAGAATCTCTCAGGAGGTGACATCAAGGTGAATTCCCTCTTCTACCTTAGTCAGTGGAACTGAACACATAGGAGTTATCTTTATCCACCCATGGTATACAACTCTTCTTATCTCTCATCTCCAACACTGGTAGCCTGGTGCTGAGATGCACTGAGCTCCCACACTTGCTATCACATGGCTGGCTAGAGTGTATTTAGTGTGTTGCAGAATCACCTCCTTCACTGAGCTTTGCCAGTCATAGAGCTTGCCAAGTTGCAGGATGCTTCTTTGTTCTGTCACATTGCTACAACATCTCACAAGGAGATTTGTTGTTTTAAAAAAAAAAGACAAGCAAGTAGTGTTTGCAAACTGAGATGGCATGCTAAAGCATCTTTGGAATGGGTTTCTCCCTGTGCTTTTTGTTGACCATTTGTTTCCTTAAATTTGAGTATGAATGGACTGAGCCTGTCCAATGCAACTTCCCTATGCTAAGTGCCACTTGTCAGGCAAACAAAGACAATCCATCAGTCACCTTTCCTTGGAGAACATAAGCTTTCAGAAAGGAATGCTGACACACACCCACACAGCCGCCCCAATCCACCTAATGCCTTCCCTTCCCATCCAGATTGCACTGTGATTGGAAGCAAGAAAACACAGAAAATTCATCTATCTCAACAGTCTTTCAAATCTAAAACTAAAGTACAAATAAATGACTTACGCCTGGCACCTCCACAATAACTGGACTCAATTTTAGGTCACTTTCAGTAGTAATACCTGAAAGGGCAGTAACTATAAATAAATTGGGATGGAAGACATTATTAGAAGATGTCATTAGAAAGAGAAAGGTAGATTACATGGAGGGGAGGAAAAAACCCACCAGCCTAGCCTAGCTACTTTAGCATAAAAAAAAAAATAGAGTAACATTGGAGCTTGCTATAGGCAGTACTTTGAATGGCTGAAGAGTGCGTTTGCAACCTGCTGAGCAAAAGCAGTTCTGCCCCCACACTGATGCACAGAGATTTGGATTAATTTCAGTCCAGACAGGTAGTACAGCTGCAGTTTGGGGCTCACAGCTTGGTAGGAAGGCAAACCAGAGGACTGATGCAGACCTGAGTATGCTACACCTGCTGGGTAAAAGAGATATAAATGCTGGAAAAGGGGCAGCCAAAACGTGTCTGTTAAGCAACACACAGCTTCTGAGCAGTTTTAGCACAGCTTCCACAACAGAGAGTTGTGATGTGATGCTGCTGTGAGGATCAAGGCAGTAATCAGTTATCTCTGTCTTTATGGGGAAGCAGTAGGATTGCTTGGGGATGCTTCAGGGACAGCTGGACAAATATCTCTCAGGGTGACCTAGCTTGGTTCCTTCTTTATTCATGGTCAGGATGACATTTGGAAGTCCTCCTGGCTTTATGTTTTTGTTCTGGGCTAAAACAATCAGACATGCTCAGTCCCTCCCTGTGAATTCAAGGCCAGGCTTCATGAGGCTCTGAGAAACTGTGTGAGATGTCACTGATCATTGCAGGGGCATTGGGCTAGATGATCTTTGAAATTCCCTTCTAATTCAACTCATTCCATTCTTCTATGAAAAAGGTGGACATCATGGCCTGTGGACATTGCCATTAGCTTTTGGGGCCTCAATGTGCCACTCCACCATTGAAACCCTGGGAGTTTTCTGTCATATTCTTCACGACAAATAGCTCCTGGGGCTCCTGTCACTTCAAGTCCCTGGGGTCTGCAGCCTGGTTCAGCATGGGCTTTTGCCCAGGCAGTACCAGCAAGTGAGGAGTATGTCTTCTGCAGCATTTTTTTGCATTGTTCTATTTATGACTCGTGTACAACACAAAACTGTTCAGAGACTCATTATCTTTGCTGTTGTTAATGATAAATAAAGTAGGTCCATTGTTGTATGATTTTATTCCATTCTAAGATATGTGGAAATACCCTTATGGCCAATGCCAATTTGACTTAAGATTGTTTTTCATTAAAAAAACCCCACAAAACACTTTCTTTAAAATCTATTTGCTTGATATGCTGGAAGATTTTCTCCATGAATAACAGAGAAATTGGAATAAATGTTACAATATAGAGTAAATACGTTCAGGGATAGTACAGAAGGAAAGGACATTTCTCTGATTTGAAGGTTTCCTTCACTGAGGAAATGTGAAGACTGATGTTGCCCAGCACTCAGAAAATGTTGCCTATCATTTAAAATGAATCTTTTTAACAAAGAAAAACTTTCTTTAAAGCCTCTTGCCATAAAAATACATTTTGGACAGCAGTTGGTACCATATGGGTCAGTTGCTAAAAATAAATATCTTAAAGGTGAACTTTTATACCATGGCTCAACCAATCACAGCAAATGTTAACCATGAAGTACTCAGTCCTGTGTAGCCCAGACAGCACAGCAAGGAACTCTGAAGCAAAGGAAAGATAACTCCTGAAGTTCACTGGCAGTAAAACTTTTTTTTAAACCTTCCTCACATATTATTCTTAGGACATGGGCATTGTTCCATGTCTTCCTGACCTTTAAAATTGGTAGGGAGTACAAAAGGAGAAAGAGGGATGACTGACACTGTGACCAGTGTTTCCTGCTCCATCACTCTTTGCTTTCCTTATTTCAGTTCCTGTCAGAAATAATGTTGCAAGGCACTTACAAATAGTTGCTTTATGAAAAGATTCTTAAATACCTTTAAAAAGCTGAATTAATCAGAGCTCTGAGAATATGTGCACCTCTGAGTAAACTGAGAACATGGGCAGGGTGATGGAAAGCACTCTTAATTACTTCAATAGTTTTTCTGTATCAGCATCATTCAAACAGGTAGTTAACACCACAACAAACAAGGTGTCAGCTTGGGAATGAATTTTTTTCAAGTACAAAATGGATTTTTATTCTTTGTGTTTCTAATTGTAAAGATGCTTTTCTTTGCATCTTACTTTTATTGCTTTTTGATAAACAACAGCTTCCACAAACTGTTCTCAATAATGATCTTTTGATTAGTTACTTGCAACATATTCCATGGTTTCCCAGACAGAAAATGGGAATCCAAGCATTAATAGAATCAAAGCCTTAGAGGATTTCTAGCTTTTTTGCTACAGGAACCCCTAGGGTAGGGCCTGTCCACAGCAATATCTGTGCATGACACTGCAGTGCTGGTTTTAGTTGTGTGCATTGAGGCACCTCAGGAACACAGCATTCACAGGAGGATGTATTTAATCTGGCACAAATCAGGGCTGTTACAGAAGTCTGTTGCAGGCTTAAAACTAAGAAAAAAAAGCAGGCAAAATAGGGCTCTAAATAAGCGTGGGTCACAGGCTAATAATGTGTGAGGAAATTGCTAACGTGCCAAAAATCCATTCTATACAGTCATGCAGAGCAGCAGCTGAATTGACATGCAGGTGCTGCTTTTGGTCAGGAATATCTAAGTGTTCCCTGCACATGGCCTGAGAAACACCCACAGAACTGTTGGATGTGAGAGAAAATACCTCTTTTTCATTCAATCTGTTCTCTAAGCACTTCCATTAATCTTGTGTTTATTCTCAAAGCTCCTACCCTCTCTCACAGGCAGTGAAGATCGAAAGAAGGGTGAACAGGTTTATACAACATTCATATCTAGAGAAATATTCATATTAACCTACATATGAACTTATTTATCTAAGTTAAGTAAAGAGATATTTATACATTTTTAGGCAAGGGAAAGGAGAGCATCAAGACATCTAGCCAGCTGAGTTCAGGAATGAGCCACCTATGCACCTTTTGAAGCCATTAGGATGAAAAGAGCTACAGATAAGATATAAGATATATCTTTTGATAATAAAGGCACCCTAGAGATGGGGAGAAGTAACTGAAGATGATAAAAGAGCCACATTTAGCAAATGGCTTGAAATTTGTGTGGAGATATGCAATTATGACATTTAGAGCTGAATTCAGCATATGGATATTCTGCAAGCATAATCTTACAGATTTGGACCCCAGATATTTACCCTGAGATAATGAGGTATATTTTATTATTGTTTTTGGCATAGGCTTCAGTAGTGAGTTGAAAGGGTCACAAACTGCCATGCACATTGAACATTTCAGATCCCTTGCCAGAACATGAGGATAGAAGAGGAAGGGGAGATAAAACAGTTGTGGCGTGAGTGTGAAGGTAGAGAGGTAGAGAGTTCGTGCTGTTAACTCCAGTGAACCCAACAAGAAGAGATCATCTAGTCCAATCCCTTGCCAGAACAGGAACACCTGGACCAGGTCACACAGGAAGGCATAAAGGAGGGTTTTGAATGTCTCCAGAGGAGGAGACACCACACCCTCTCTGGGCAGCCTGTTCCAGTAGCAAGTGTCTCTGCACTGTACAGTAAAGTGTTATGAATTTAGAATTGGACAATGGATGGAAAATGTGGCCAAGCTCTCATAGTTAGTCACAGGATGAGTACATGAGATGAAGGAGATTCAATTCAGGAGAAAACAGGATACTGAATGACTAGACAAAAATGTTACGCCTACTCCCTGTCAAGACAGAAAATCTAGTCCTAAAAATTGGAATGAAAATCTACCAATCTGGACTCAAAATCCACCCAACTACTCTTCCAGTAAGATGATTAATATCTTTTATTTAATATAAAGGGTTCAGAAATACAGTCTTGGTTGGTAAGTGGGATATTGAAGGTCAGAATAAAAATTTAGAACCTGTCTGAGTTTTCTTAGATGATGTGGGCCAACAGAAACATTAGTTTGTGTTCATTCAGGGATAAGAACATACAAGAGATATTTCCACATCATAGATATCTTGTGGGAAATTATTCACTGACACAAAAAATGAGATCTCTAATGCTGTTTTCATCATTGTCAGGATGTAGTAAAATCCATCAGCTCTTAAATGGAGACAGAAGCAGTGCAGAACATTTTTCCTTCAGTTTGTTCCTACCAAACTCATACTCTTGGTGACAAACTGATGGTCCAAATATACAATGGCATTTGAGGGACACAGATCATCCTGTCAAGGGGGCAATTCTGTTTACAAAGTCTTTGTTCTCTCAACGGACTCCTGTAAATAAATTCCTCAGTTCCGCATAGCATAAAGCTGTAGATGTAAACTTTTCCTGTAAATTCAGCAAGAGGCTTTTATTGGTGTTTTTCTCATATGGAGTAAATTATCATTACAACTTCATCTATGGTAGCAAACAACATCCTGGTGAAAAAAGTATTGGAACACCAACACGAAGAGAAAGGTTCTCTTGGCTGATGATGAGATGATGATGATGATGGTGAGGAATAATTGGTTGAATAATTTCATTCATTGGAGTTTTATCTTTTGTTTAACTAACTGAGATGGGTTCAGCTCCAGCCCTTCCAGAACTTCTGGGCCTGGGTATTCTATTAGTTTTTCACTCCCAGGTACCTAAGTGAAAGTTGTGGCTTTTCACTCCAAAGGAAAAGAAATCACTTTCCAAATTCAATCTTTAAAAACTATCTTTGAAATCCTGGCACACTTATGGAAAGTACAAAAGATAGGGGAGCAGTGTCTCCCTCACTAGGGTTAATGGATGGCTTCAGATGGATTCATATATGGGACATGAAGCCAGAAAGCAGTTCAAGAATCAATGTAGTAGATGAATGTGGTTTCACAACACCACAAGCAAGAGTTAGTCACTGATGTAAAGCTGCATATGCCAAGCCTGCATTGCTGTCTTGGGAAATAAAAGATGAGCACTATAAAGTGACAGCAGGGGGACATGTGCCCCACAGTCATTTTACAACTAGTTAGGTAGAAACAATGCAGCAGAGAAGACTGAAAGGAGATGAGAGCTAAAATGTTGCAGATTATCCTATAGAGAATAGATGTGTTTGTATATAC
This sequence comes from Turnix velox, assembly GCA_013400935.1. Classification (NCBI taxonomy): domain Eukaryota; kingdom Metazoa; phylum Chordata; class Aves; order Charadriiformes; family Turnicidae; genus Turnix; species Turnix velox. Next base: position 128,274 of record VZTY01022572.1, read on the forward strand.
TATTCACACTGCTGCACATGAAAATTTAATGTCTTGGGGGCACCAGTTCTGTAAAACTCTGACTCATTGTAATCAAGCCACAAGCAGTGGATATGTGAAAGATCTTGGGAAAGTTTTTTGGCATCTCCAAAGGATGTGTTGCGAAGCAATGACCCATTTTTCAGTAACTGGTTTGTATTTGATAACCATGAAGCCCTACAGAGTAGAAGGGGAAAAGAAATAAGGTTGCCTGAGCTGAAAGAAATGGTTTTGTGAACCATTGTGAGGTTTTATATCTTGATTGCTTCTCTCTGGAAAACTCTGCCAAGTATAAAATAATTTCCATAATAGTGTGCATTGCTGATATAAAACAGAAAATGAAGTGCCTCTTTTCAACTTTCACCTACGACACATCAAATTCCTTTCCCAGTAAAACTACACTGCTTTATCAGGGAAGAAAAGTGCCCGTCTGGGGTTCTTCTTATCAGCTCCCAAGGCAGAGCTAAGTTTTCCAATGAACCATTCAGTACAAGCAGTTTGAAACTAGCCATTAGCTGACAGTTTTTGCCTGCAACAAACCTGAGTAAATTGTCAAGTAGTTTTTCTCTTTTTTTTCAATTCTCTTTTTCTGATGGTTCTAAATGGATTTTAGTGGCATCTCTTGACTCCTGTTGGCAGGAAGGAAGAAATTTACCATCTGTTCAAATGCACATGGTAAACAATTCAGAGAATTCCCCAAGCAATGGGCATGAGGAGGCAACCAATAATAGATACCATCTCTTCATGCAGCTCAGGAATGGGCAGAGGACAGCATGTTCAGGTGGGTTGTTGGTGCTAAAGTGACCTCATGAGGCCATCTCCCCAGGGTGCTTCCAGAAGAAACTGAGTTTTAAAAGTATTAATGATTAGTTCAGAAGATACTTGTCTTTGGCTTCAGCAATATCATTTTGATTATCCACAAAAGTTCAGTGTCCTGGCACATCCTTCTGGGGAGATATAGCACAGAGAAAATAGGGAGGGAGATGGCTGTATGGAAATGAACTTCAAAAGCTGTAGGGAAATGATGTAGACTGTGTTTAATATGGTTTGCTCACAGATAGCTGCAAGGAAACACACCAACTCTTACATGTAGCTAAACCTACACCTTCTTCTAGATAAAGAGGTTGCCTCTGAAGGGAGGCTGCATTTTGGTTATAGTACCAGCCACCAATTTTTAGACAAACCTGTCACAGTTGGTGGACCTGAATCAGAACTTGCTTGTAAAGGTGCCCATGCTGTTAAGAATTGTATTTGCAAGTAAGTGCAGGTGGAGAATGTAGAAGTTTGCTGCTGGGAGGAGTGTCTGTCTCTCAGTGGTGTCTCTCCTTCAGAGCTAACTACTGCAGCCTGCATCTTTTGTGCAGCAGCATCTCGGATTAAGCTTCTGCCACTCAGTGTGCATTTGCTTTTTATTTTGCAGAGTTTTCCAGCTGGTGTCACACAGTAAGTTTGTTCCCCATAGCGTGAAAGCATGATATCTTACTGCTTTTCCCTGGAGCAGAGTAGCACATTCATTTTTAATTGTTGACCACTATATCAGAAATCCTGTTTCCCAGAGTTTAATTGTTTTGCACAATGTTTAATTCATGGCTTCCCTACAGAAATCAGCTGTTAACCTTTAAAAAAAATAATTTATTATTTAGTATTTATTTATTATTTAGCAATAGCATTTTTTAATGCTCCCTCACCTCCCTTTATTTCCCTTGCAATTATAAGAGCTGTAGAAATGTAACCATAAAGGTTTCAAGAACAGGATTTTGAAATGAGATGGCTCTCATGCAGAACAACATTGAACACATACTTAAATCCTCCTGAAAACTCTAAGGCAATGCTTAAGATCTTTTTGAAATCAGAGCCTAAGTGAAGATGAATGTACTTTTCTTTCTGAATTTACTTTCTGCTATATGCTTGCAAAAATCCACAAAAGTTCAAAGTTGTCTTCACCAGCAAATCTCAAACAAGAGCTGCAAAGGATTTGTTAGAAACAAGAATTCGGGATCTTTGCCAGAGACCTGATGTGATGAGTGATATTCATCCAGCCAGGAGACTTGTGCCATCCAGAATATGTCTAGCTGAATTTCACACACAGCAAAGTGCTCTTGGAAACATACCAGGACAATAATTATTGGATTCTGGGGAGCTGCAAATAAGAGCTAGGGAATGAGGAAACACAGATAACATCCCCCCTCCTGGCTGTCCAGAATCTCCTCTTTGTTTTGGCTGCCATGGCAAAATCTCCATCTTCCATTTCCAGTGCCTAACTGATGTAAAGTAAGATGAAAGGATTGAGTTCTGGGAGATATTTTGTAGTGTGTCTCAAGTGTGAAAACTCCTTCCAAACCAAAAAACTAGAAATAAGTTTCAGGGGTCTCCAGCCACCTCTCATCCCAGGAAAGCTTCCCCATGATAACCAAGGCTGAAACCTGAATTCAGTTGCCCCCTCAGCAGTGCTGCTCCTGAGGGACAGGCTGTACCTGCACAGGCAGAGATGCAAGATATAAGTGTCAACACAGTGGCTCTATTTTCAAGTTTATAACTAGGAGCATATTCCTTATCATATCTGGACAATAAGATATTTATAAATTGGAAAACAGTCAACTTCACCACAAGCTGAAGGAGTTGGGGTTGCTCTGCCTGGAGAAGAGAAGGCTCAGGGGAGACCTCAATACCTTCAATACCTGAAGGGGGCCTACAGAAAGGCTGTGGTAGGACTTTTTAATAGGGTCCAGGTTGGCAGGACTAGGCATAATGGATGCAAATTGGAAGAAGGTAGATTTAGGCTGGATATAAGAAAGAAGTTCTTGCCTGTGAAGGTGGTGAGATACTGGAACAGGTTGCCTGCAGTGGTTGTGGATGACCCCTCTCTGGAGGTGTTTAAGTCCAGGCTGGACGAGCCTTTGAGCAACCTGGTCTAGTGGGAGGTGTCCCTGCCCATTGCAGGGGGATTAGAACTAGATGATGTTTAAGGTCCCTTCCAACCCAAACCACTCTATGATTCCATGAAAATGTGGGTTGCTGACTGGTAGGGCTGTCAAGGCAGTGTCAATGTTTGGCACAGTCTCCATCCAGAAAATCATCAATCCAGCTTTATTTTTCCTTTTATAAAGAGTCAGCATAGAAAAGTTTGGGTGCACCTGGGCATGCTTTTCAGTTCCATTTCATGTGATGGAGACTTGATGCCTAAAGCAAAACTCCCTATTTTCTTCCTTTTTCAAGGCAAGATTAAACCCAAGAAAGAAAGAAAGCCAGGATGGGCATTTCCTTGTAATCACTGAATCCTTCTGCTCTCATCAGCCACCCAGGAACACATCATTGTTTCGCTGCTTCAGTGGAGTGCTCCAATATCAGTGAGTCGTCCGTCAGAGGAGGAAGTGCTGCAGCTGGGTAAAAATCACTTTACAGAATCACAAAGCTTTTAATGAAAAAAAAAATGGAAAACAATCTAAAGTTTTTTGCAGAGTGTTCAAACCCAAAATCTCTGTCAAATCCTGAGGGAGCAGAGCATCACTTCCTCTCCTAATTTTAAATATAAATCTAAGCAGAATTGAAGACTGTGTGGCTAAAGTAATTAGAGGAAAAATCCAATCCAGTTGGAAACAGGAAAAAACCCCCACAACTGCAACAACAAAAAAACTTGGTCATTTCTAAGAGATGGGATATCTGATTCAGCTGCTGCTCTTTCAAGAAATACTTAAAAGCATTTGTGACTACTTTTCTCTGTTAAATATTTCAATCAGCATAAATCAAAAAGGCCTTTCTTCTTTCTTTTATTTCATCCTTATTTCTTCCTTCCACCACAATGGAAGTTCTACTGCAAAGGAAAGAGAAAAAATCTGTGTAGCACAAATGAGTCTCACTTCAACCAAATATTGCCATAAGTAATTATGCTTCTCTCTATTCTTGTTTCAGACATACTCATGTTACGAATGAATTAACCAAGGAACATAATGCTCCTCTGCCAACTGAGAGCTAATCCTTGAAGTTCAGTGCTATTACACTTAACATATTTGAGCTGGATCTCTCAAATCAAGTGCAGAAGAACTGATACCTCTTTAAGAGCTGGATTTCTTGTCAAGAAAGAGTCCCTTTGCTCCAAGGGAATTTTAATGAAGAAGCATTCAGTTTGGAGATTTGGCTGCTCTATTTGGAAATGTTAAAAAAATGGGTTGAGGAAAGCAGGCAGAGCTAGAAAACATTGAAAAGAAAAATTATCATTTTTTACTCAAAGTTTGAGTTTATAAATTTTTCCATGGGACTTTTTGACATCTGTTCATCTATCCAGTTAGAGACATTCTCCTTTATACCTGAAGCTCTGTCTCTTAGCAACTGCAGGTCAGGGAACTTGTCTTGCTTGAATGGTCTAGATCCACATGGAATTGATGACTATTGACACGTGATCTCTGGTGCTGGAGTGCATGCAGTGATCCTTTTTCAGATCAGAGAAGGTTTCTAAGAACTGACATGGATTTGAGGACAACTATGGATAACTATGAGCCTTGCTCACAAATAGCTTGGTCTAACCCACATCAGTTACCAAATCAGGCTAGGGAGGAGTGCAATTCTTCCTTCCTAGTCATTGAGGTTAGTGGTTATCACCAGAGCATGGACCTGAAGTGCCTGGTAGTGCCCTCAGCTGATTTGACTCCTGATTTAGATACCTCCATTAGATACAAAGAGGTGCTTGGGAGTGATGCAAAGAGCAACAAAGGCAACAGGGAGAGACAGCATCAGAGTAGAGAGCTTCAGACAAGCCATTTGCATCCACAGTGGGAAAAAGAGGCTAAATGTCAGAATCTCTATTCAGCAGCTCAGTTTCAAGGCTCTTGGTCTTGTGCATATGATCACTGTGAATAACAGCTGGATTGGTTTGAAAAAGGGAATGGGAACAGTTTAATGTAGGAAGGAGCTTGTTGCAGGTACAAGGTTGCACATCAGAATTTACTTCCTATACCCACAGCCTGCATGAGTTGTGCTTATAGTTATAGACTTATTAAATGAATGTGTGCGTTTGTACTCAGACTATTATAAATCCATTACTGCCCCGAGGCCATAGGAAATGGTTTTAAAATGTGAAGCTTTTCTACAGGGAATTGAGAGACTGAAATACTAAAGCAATGTACTTGGCTTGCACAGATCAATGTAGTGCAATAACTGGGAGGATGAACCAAGCTTAAAACATTACAAATGTGATAGGATGAAATCTTACCGTGACATTGAGTAATTAACACTAGAGAAGTCTCCTAAACCAACTTAAGAAAAAAACACAAGACAAAACAAAACAAAACTACCAGTCAAAGAGCCTGGCAGTAAATCATAAAAGAGCAATGACAGCGTTTGCCCTTGGAATCAAAATCTGGGTAATGTAATTACACAGTAGTGTCTGAAACTTCAAATTGGCTTTTTCTTTTTCAATACAGTGAAGAGGTGTGGGTGAAGTGTCTTGAGATGAGAGATATTTTTCCATTGTGTCGTAATTCCAGCTGGGATGGAGTAAATTTATTTGCTAACAGCTGGCATAGTGCTATGTTTTGGATTTGGAATGGGAACAGTATGCTAGCACCATGGTGGTTTTGATTGGTGTCTTTTCTGTTCCTCATCACCCCATCAGTGAATAGATTGAGGGGGCAAAAAAAAGTTGTCAGGAGATACAACTGGAACAACTGTCCCAAAATGACCAAAAGGATAGTCCATGTGATGTGACTTCATAATCACTCTGCAAAACTGGGGGAAAAAGGCAGCAGACGGGGACATTTAGAGTGATGGCATTTGTCTTCACAAGTAACTGTCATGTGTGATGAAGCCCTGCTTCATTGGAGACAGCTGAACACTTGTCTGATGATGGGAAGTAATGAATGAATTCCTAGTTTTGTTTTGCTCATGTGTGCAGCTTTTGCTTGCTTATTAAACTGTCTTCATCTCAACCCACAAGTTTTTCCTCACTTGCAGCATTCTGATTCTCCTCCTCACACCACCCAGGAAAGACAAACAAGCAGCTGCATGGTCCTCGTTGCCAGCTATGGCTAAAACATGCCAGAGTAAAACTTTCATGAACAATGTTTTTCTTCATCCTTAACTTTGTTTCCATGTCAGGGAAAAACCTGTCCCAAACTGAGAAATCAGACTGAACAAGGAACAGAATCGAAACAAAGTAATCATTCAAACAAGATTCAGAAACAGTCATTCAAGTCCTTATGAGGTTCACAAGCTGAGGTTGGGCTAACACATAGATATTTTTCCAGTGAGCAAGGAGGTTTACTTGCATTTTTAAAGCAAGTTATGATATATTTCACCCCAACACAGGCAGGCACAGCATACAGGTTAGTGAATCAACCTTTTTTTTTCATATTAAACTGAAAATAAATACTAATGAAGATAAATAATTCCTTCTCTTTTATTTATCTTTTTTCTGAAACATTGAGCCACTTACAGGAATATTTTGTGGAGGAGGAGTAGGAAGAGAGTTTATATCTCAGAATTCTGTTGTTATCTCACTGAAACTGATGGAAGCTCAGCCACTTGTGATTAAATCACTAAAATGAATGGACATCACTGAGATGATGGTCCCAGATTTGGTCAATTCCAAGAGAAGAGAATTAGCAGTGGTCCACAATGGTTTTGTATTTCCTGAAAAGTAACAAAAGCTTTCTTTCCCAGTAACTCCAGTCATTGCAGGTTGAACTTGCACATCATGGTTGTTCATGGCTTGGGAGCTAGATCATCATTTCCATTTGAGATGTACTCAGAAAATCTTCAGTATTTAGAATACTTAAACTCCCTTGCTATCTAAATTGCTGCTACAAGTTATAAGTATAGAAAGTCTTTCTTTAAACACCGTTTAACCCAAAGCTCTTCAGGGTGAGGGCTCTCAAACAGAAGTTTCATTACATCCTCCTAACATATAGGAACAACCTGAACACATCCATAGGCTCAGAAAAGCATGCTCTTGGATTTAGAACATCACTAGGTTCATAAATCCATTTAGGACTAAGTATTACATTCCATCTTGGGGTGGAATTTGAGTGTGAAAGTCTCCAGTTCTCCTGGCTATTAACTAGTGTCAGTTACTTCTGGTGTTACCTGGACTACACCTCGGTGTAGTCCCACGGTGTTGAAGGATGCAGCTACTTTGCAAAGCACAAAAATGCATCTTTTAAAAAAAATTAAAGCAATAAAATATTACCCACTCGTAAGATCTTCAATCAGCTTCTCAGTGCTCCATTTCTAATTAATTGCCATCTGGTGTAGCCCCTTCCCTCCCAAAGCAATGGGGAATATTCTCCTGGAGCAGGCACACACAGAGCAGTGCTACTCATACACAAACCGCTTCCGACTGGAGAACCTAGGGAGCCTGATTGTTCAAGGCAATCACCTCCCCGGGGACCACATAATTTGTTCCCTGCATTTGGGCTGCAAGATTTTTTTATATAAAGAAAAAAAAATGCTTCTGTGTCATTTAGAATGGATCTCACTCCAATAAACAGCCATCTCATGTCATAAGATCATCAGATCATAATCATCTAGGTTGGAAAGGGCCTTTCAGGTTATCAAGTCCAACCATCAACCGAAGTCTGACCAACCTCAAAACTGGACAGGAACTTGACCCTTTGACCTTCAGATTAACAGTCTGATGCTCTCCCAACTGAGCTACAGATCTGGCTTAGTGCTTTTCTGTAGCACTGCTGCAGCCTCTGACTTTGGCTACTCTGAGGGTGGTGAGATAGAGGAACAGGTTACCCAGAGAGGTTGTGGATGCCCCCTCCCTGGAGTCATTTAAGACCAGGCTGGGTGAGGCAATGAGTAACCTGGTCTAGTGGGAGGTGTCACTGCCCATCTCAGAAGAGTTGTCACTAAATGATCTTTAAAGTCCCTTCCAACTCAAACCCTTCTGTGATTCTATGAAATAATAAAACCCTGCCATCCTAAATTGCTGAGAATGGGACCAATCCAGCCAATGTTGATTCCTGTGTCCACTTTGCCATACCACGGAATTTTCAGTGGTGTGTTTGTGTAGGAGTCTCGGTTGTCATCAGGGAAGAGCCTCAGTGTGCTACAAGCAAGCTGCAGAGACAAGTGGGTGTGATTTCTCAGATTCTGATCCTTAATATGCTCTCCAATTTTAAGTGCTACCTAATGTTCATTAGGGATGATCAGAAAGCCATATGGCCAAACAAATGCAATACGTAGCTCAGCATATTGGCAGAATGACTCCTTGTTAATTCTGTCTCCTATCCCACCCTCTGCCTGGTGCAGAGGAGAGTGAGGAGGCTGGCTTTACCATGTTGAAGGGATGACAGACTTGATAACTTTAGTATGGAGCATTTCCAGAGCTTAACAATGAATGGCAGAAGCTATCTCAGGGAAGAAAAAATAGGCATGGATTTTCAAATGCATCAGCAGGTTACAAAAATGTGCTGATGAGCCATTTGTATATTTGACTTGGGACAGTTGGGACTTGGGAGATCTGAATTTATTTTTACTCTCTGCAACATTTTCCCTATGTGACCTTGGCATGCCTTTTAATCCCTCTGGGCTTGAATTCTCCCACTTGCTCCCTAGGATAAGGAGTGTACATATGTTTATACAGTGAAGATCTGATCTTGCAAAAAGCCTGTGAAAGTATTTCACAATAGTGTGACATCCTGGGCCTTTTATAGTTGCTGGTATTTCCTGCCAGGAGACCTTGTTACTCTTTCTATGTCTTCCTTATCTTTGATAACTGCCAAATAAGGCCTGTGTTATGAACTGTGAAAACTTCAGTAAATTCAGACAAAATCCATCAAAGATGAATGCTTTCTCAGGCATCTAAAGTTAATGAGAGCAAGGTATCTACAGTTCTAGAGGAGGTGGGTACTTCTGGTCTGGAGGTTGGCTTCTTCCCATGGCAAGGTTTGCCCAGGAGCCCTCCTGTCATCACACCCTGTTTTCCATTGCAAGGTGTAGCCATGAACCTCTGATGCAATGTTTCTTCCTGAGACACAAGATGATGCAGCACCCATGAATCTTCTTCTCCTATGATATTTTGGAAAATTGGTAAAGCTGGGGAATTATTTTATTTGTTACTTAATTATTTCTGTCATTATTCTTGTCATTTTGAATGAGTGGCTGCAGAGAATTTGAGATGATCCTTGCTCTGCTGAAACCAGAGTGCTCATCTCTGTTGTCAAGCCCAGGATTTGAACATGTGCTCTCCTCAGCCATCAAGGGCCAGTAGGAGTGCACTTCTTACACTGCTGCATTTCCTCAGCAGCAGCACAGATGAGTAAATTCGAGCAAACATCTTGCTTGAAACAGAGCCCACAGAAAGAAATCAAAATTACATCAGCACCAGCAAACTACTGTTGCAAATAACAGCAAGGAAGTCTTAAAGCAAAGGTTGGCTGTGTCTATATAGAGGCAACACTTAGTGTCTGTGTGATATACAAGGCAGCTTATCTCTTTGAGAGCAGGAGACTATAAAAATACAATTGCCAGAACAAATGAAAATTGAAGCTGATTGCCATAGCAACAAAAGAATTACATTGATGAAACGGAAGCACATAAAATCCTTGTATGCTACATTAAGGACAAAGCAATCAAAAGTAAACAAGAGCGGATTGGCATTTGCTCAGCTAAAGCTGGAAATGACAAATGCTTCCAGTTGATGGAGGCAGAAAAGAGCCCACAAGAAACAAAGGGGCAGCTCTGCAGAGCTGGGGATTTATCTCCCATTTCCTCTATGAGCAGGACAGGAGGGTCCTGGAACTCAGAGTATGGGCACTTCCCAGGCTTTGAAGGCAGTTGGTGGAAGCAAATTCCCAATCAGATGGTCAGTAACATCAAATGGTTGTCATTTGTGCCTTTTGTGTGGATCTCCATGACTTTCTCCCTGGTTTCTCTCTCCTGCTGAAATCCTCCCTTGCTGGGCAAAACAAACTGCTGCAGTAAAAAGGAGTTTTCTTTTTCCAGATGCATCTGTTGAAGCATCTTATTCAGACTGGCACCAACTGGGCCGTGAAAATATATATCCCCCCTCTGTGGTAACGCTCTTTTGCTCTTTCAGGTCTGTCTGGAATGATGAATCATAGAATGATTTGGGTTGGGGGGAACCTTAAAAATCATCTAGTTCCATACCCCCTGTCATGGGCAGGAATATATCCCACTTGACCTGGTTGCTCAGAGCCTCATCCACCCCGTCCTAAAGCACCTCTAGGGAGGGGGCATCCACAGACTCTCTGGACAACCTGTTCCAGTGTCTCACCACCCTCACAGTAAAGAATTTCTTTCTTCTATCCAACCTAAGTCTCCCCTCTTCCAATTTGCATCCATTACTCCTTGCCCTGCCATCCTATACCCTATTGAAAAGTCAAGTGTCTATAGAGACTGGAGACACCACAACAGAGCCTGTGGTTTCCCACAGTGCACTGGGGAAACCAGTATTTCAAATCTATACATAATACTGACAGTCTTTGGTTATGAGGTGGGAGGTGAGGTTGAAGATCCAGATCTCAACATCTCTCACAGCACAAAAACTGTCGTGGCAGATGCAGAGCAGTGCTGAGCTGCCTCATCAGATTGCACCCATTTGGGAATGGATTATTACACCTCTGTGAGACATAGGCAGTTGCTTGTATGAATTTGCCTGTGGCATACACAGCATAAAACTCAGTGGTGTTACTCCAAAAAAAGGAGGATGCTCCAAGGTAGTTGTGCCTCCGTCTAAGCTAAACTATCCTGGTTCTTTGGAGAAGGAGCTCCTATTATTTAAGGTGAAACCACCTGAAGTAAGTGTCTATACTCCATGACAAAGTGCAGCAGACCAAAAAAATAGCATGATTTAAATTAAATATCTCCCCTGAATGTGGCTTTAATTAAAATCTTGGTATTTCTTATCATAACAAAGCCTTGAAGTCAGTCCAAATGTTGTAGTTAAGCACAGTGAAAGTATTTCAAGTGGTGGAGTGACATGTCCTTAAGATACAGGAATATTTAAACTACTAGATCTTTGACTGCAGTAATGACCAAACCTTTCAAAATTAGTGCAAAAAAATCTTAAGACTAAAATAAAGTTGACAGTTCCTTTAATTAAACTCATCTTCCTTTCAAAGGAAGTGACAAAAAGAGTTAAGAAAGATTAATTAAGACTTAAATGCACAAAAATGACTCGAGGCGTATTTAAGTAAGACTTAAATTAGTCTTCCTTTTGGACATGGGGGATTCCATTAACAACAGTGAAATAGAGATAGCCAGATCCTAAAGCTTTTGCTCTAAGCTCTGCTTGGAGGCTGTTCTTCACATCCTACCTATCTTCTAGATCTTCAGCTAATTCTGTTTCTTCAGTATTTCCTTCATCCCTTTTGTCATAGATATCTATTTGGATTTCTGCTGTGCTTTAACCAAGATCTTAGCAGTATTTGGGGTTACATGCTTCCTTACATGATAACCCATTCTCCTTTGCTGGACCCTAAGCACAAAGGTCTTTTCATCCTCTAGGTCTGGAACCATTTATTCTTTTAGGGAACATTAGTACAGGCTGAAATTTAGCTTTCTTTCTGGTAAACAAAAGGCATCCATGCAGATCCCTGGTGCTCCCCAAAAACCTGGTGCCTAATAGATAAACACATTCTGCAGCAGCTCCAGGGCCTGCATTGAGGTGGTGTTAAGGTATGAGGAGGAAAAACACAAATATCAATTCTTCTGGTTTGCACTGAAGGAGAGGTTTGCGGTATCTTGCCATGCGCAGATGGGCATGAAAGTCATCCTGGTCACCATGGTAATAAGATAATCAAAACCAACCCTTGAATTTTTAACTCTGGATGATGAATGTCAGAGACAGAAAGTGTCAGGGCACAGGCGGAAAAAGAAATGTCTGCATGGGAAGATGCAAAGAAGAGTGAAGCTGCATCTACTGAGCATAGACAGGCTCCTGGTTGCTTCCTTCCCCTAGGGAGACAAAAATTAAATCATTTCATTAAGTGGGGTCTCCTTGCCCTCTTTAATGCAATCTCCAGGTTTCTGTGCTCTGCAGTACCTTTTCTCCTAGTCTTTGTCTTAAATCCACCTTGCTACACTGTAAGCCCATCAGTTGTGTCTAGCATGACTTCTCCCTGCCTCTTTAAAGGACAAGTGCTGTGATGATGTTCATCTCTGTCTTCTCTGCTCAGGTTAGAAACCTCACCTCCTTCAATCTTTCCTCAGGATCCTGATGTGTACACCTTTCATTGCTCTTGTCAGTCTCATTTATTTTCCTTTACTCACAAGAATTGTAAACTTCTTTCCAGGTTTACTCTTGCAATAAAGGGATTCTGTGATGTTTGTTCTCTGTACGTTGGATCTTCTGGCTCTCATTGATTTATTCTTTTTTAATCTCCAGCAAAGCAGACTGTAAAAACAGGGGGACAGGGAGGAATTAACTTCTATACAGTTTTATTGGGGTTGCAAATTGGATCCATCCATTTCTCTAAGCAGGAAAACAAACAAAAATGCCAATACTCTGGGGAGCACACATAGCAAACCTATGCGATGAGAAAATCTGTAAAACCTAGTTTGTCTCTGTGGGTGGCTAAATGGATGTTTAAAGCCATTTAGCATCACATACGCAGTTGAAGGAATAGAATAAAAAATAAAATAAAATAAAAAAGAAAGCTGCATTTTCCTGTTAGAGGAGCCCTTTGTTTTGTCCAAATTTTCTGGATTGCTGACTTAGGATTACAGAGCTGAGGCTGTTTATGAAGGGAGAAGGAGCTTCATTTGAGCTGATAATTGCATCAACATGCATTCATGAATGCTCACTCAATGTAGTGCTGCGTGTCTGTTGAACCAGAGTCCAAGTATACTTTGGGAGCTGAGCAGAAGGAGACAAATGGGTGCCATTTGCATAGTTAATGATGACAGGTATTAGTAGACACAGCCACAGGATCAAGGAAGGAAAGATGCTGGAAAACTTGCTCAGGAAATAAAGTCCATTGCCCTTCTTTGTGCACAGCAAGCTAGAAGGATGTTCTGCTTGTCTGTGCTGCTTGGGAAGCTGAGTTCCTTTTATTGTGGGTGTTCCTAAATTTAAGCAACAGATGTACTGCAGGTGTCTGCAAAGGCCTGGAGGAGTCCTAGTGGTTGCAAGATTTTTAATACCTTAGGTAGGAGTAACATCAGGTCACAGCAGTAGAGAGGGATCATTTACTCTGCTACATTCCATCCTGCCTTAATTACTCTCTCCTACTAAATCCCAGACCAGTCAATTGAAAACTAACTTCACTAACACTGCAGTAGGCTGCTGTGACAGCAGTGTGACTAGACCTGCATGCTCCTTATCTTGCAGCACTTTCCCATATGATTTGGCTGGACTTCCAGATCCCTCAGGAAGACAGAGATAGAGCTGCAGTTGGGTTTTGTATTCCAGACAGCTTAGGGGTGACTCTGCCATGAAACATTCCCAGGAAAAAGTTCATGCAGCTGGATGAACCAGGAAGAGGATAGTTTTTTTCTCCACTGATGCTCTGCCCCATCATGTGAGACCTACATGTGCATTCTCTGCTTTGCTTTGAACCACCCCATGCTGAAGTCTGGGAGAATAAGTGCAGGTTAGAGCCTAAGAGGCAAGGTACAGTTTTCCCTAAGCTGAGACACGTTTCCATGGGGGTTCAAGGCTGATTTAAACTCAGGAAATTGAAAAAATTCAAAATGGATAAAAGCCTCCAAATATGGCAGTATTCATGTATAATCTAAAATAAGATAAAATACTTCTCCAAATCTGCATTTAAGCCTGGCACACATTAATGCCCTGCTGCAGGGGTGGGCCAACTGTCCATGCAACCCCTGGTGCAACCACTGACTTGAAATTAACCCCTCCCCAAAGGGAAGACCTTGGATTTAAATTAGTTTGCATTCAAAGAGCTGTGGGATTCAGGCTCAGATCTGGGTTAACACATCCTTTCTCCAGATGGGGCAGCCAGCACAGTGTTCTCCAGCTAAAACACACCCACAGCAGCTCCATTCACTTTGGATTTTACATTCCAATGGTCTTTGGTATTTATTCTAGAGATAAACAAAACCTCTACATTTGTTATGAGATAGAATCATCCTCCAGCCAACTCAATATACCCCATCCTACACCTATGAGTTTTTTATTCATCTTCCTCTCTGGCATCTCAGGAATTCCCTTTTGGAGTCTGAAATAGAAATCAAATCCCCACACAATGTTTGCAGCCTGCCATTTGAAAAAATAACATGTAAGGTGTTTTGTCTTCAATTGGTTAGGAGGAGGGAGTCAGAAAGGATGCTGTGCTTGGATTGGAAATAAAAGCAATGTGATTTGTTGACAATCCTTTGTGCCTACCAGCACCATCACAGAAGCTGGCAAACAGACTTATTTAAATTTAAACACCGTGGATCAAGTTTCTACACCTTCACACAAGGTGTAAAAGAAATGAGCCTACCAACCTAAAGTTAATCTGTGTGGGAATGTGAGATATTGTAGGTATGCTGGGAAATGGATTCCAGCTCTTTAGTGCAGCAGACTGGAAAAGGCAGGGGGTGCCCTCAATTTGCTTCTAGCCTCTTGTGTCTTAGCTCCCTTATCATGCTGCAGGGAAGCAACAATTTAGTTTTACATAAATTAAGGGGACAAACACACCTTCTGCACTGCTCCTAGCTTGCCAGTGATCTTGGGATTTGAAAAACAGAGGAAGCTAAGCTGACAGAGGAGCTAATTAGGAGGAGGAGATGAATGAAAGGGCCTTGGGAGTCTTCTGCTGCCTCAGGAAATCCCAGGATTTCTAAATGCTTCTCAAGCCCCCTAACTTTCTAAATGAGTCACTAAAAGGCAATGCTGCAGCAGGGTTGAGCAGAGATGTTCATATTCAGAGACATGACTTTTTGCTCTAGCTCTCAGATGTAACCATAAAAAAATGGCAAACAGCTTCACCCCATTATTCCCTCTGCTTTTCTCATCCTCTTCCTGCTGCTTCAGGATAGCTGCCATTGGCTCCAGCTCAGGTCACAACCAACATCATTGTTACTTCTGCTGCTGAGACCTTCTAGGAGCTCCATCACTCTGCTCGGAAGGACTTGGGCAATTCTTCCCACAGCCCTGCAGGAAGCCCACCAAAGATCACCCTCATCTCTGCTCCACATGGGGCTACATTGTGGACATGTTGAAAAGAGATGGAAACAGGACACTGTGAGACACAAGGGTGGACCTACAAACCTAGGCCTTTTCTTCACACACAACTCCTTGGTCCACAGGCAGCTCTGCAGTTCCTTTATCCTTTATTTAGATCTTAGTCCCTGAAGGGATGTTCTAATAGTGCCTTATGTGCAGCTTCCTTCTGTTTATGAAGATAATCTCATGGAGTGTTGCTTTTCTACATGTTGTTCTTGACCATATGCCACCAAGTTAGTGGATCATCCTTGGAGAAATCTGGAGGTAATTCCCTCAGCCTGTGGGGACAGCAGGAAGCATGTACAAATGGCTGATCTCATAAGGAAGGGGGAGAGAGGACAACCTGCAGATGGCTCTTGTTCTCAAAGCAAAGCCTACAGCCATCCTTCTCCAGGGAAGAGAATTTGCGCTCTGCAGAAAGTAAATTGACACAGTGTGGATGATGACACAAACTTGATGTGTCAGTAAGCACAGCTCAAAGGAGAAAGGCAAGAGTGCTATGGCATCTGGTCCTTTTTGCTTTGTGTCACTGTCTGCTTTAGATTGATACACTGAGACAGGCCAAAGGATTTGCATATGATCACATACGTGCAAGTCATGAATGGCTTGGACATAATGAAGAGAGTATCATATATATCTCTTCCTGACCAGAGCTGGCACAGCATCATTTTGTTTTCTTCCTTTCAGTACAGGAAAGCAAGACCCCTGTTGAGGTGCTGTTACACGGCATCATGGGCTCTTCACCAGGGCACTGGAACAGTCAGTGCAATAGGCACACAGCAAATTTGGTCCTCCCTCCCTTCTATCTGCATGAGAGACTTGACAAGCAATTTATTAACTCCACAAGCCGTCACACAGTCATGACTAAATTTAGGCTTATTATTCATGGAGATGAAGGCTAACAGAGTGATTCTATTACCTCTTGAAATAAGGGCTCCATTAAGGACCAATGAGTTAATGGCTTCCATGGGTGCCATCTGCTCACAAGGCACATGTAGTCTTTCAGTTTCAGTTATCCTCAGAGATCTCATTTTTTTTTCTCATAAACCACAAGTTGGTCCAAATATAAAAAGTTTAGACTACTCATTCTTTCACCAACTCCAGTAACTCTTTGGATCATACTCTTTTTGTAAAATGTGATCTGTTTATTCTGTGCATTTCTCCCTTGTGGCTTGAAATTCTCCCCAAGAGACTACAGGCCTGGATTTTGGCTGGTAAAAAACTAGGCTAAATCTAGTCCTTAGTGTCTAAATAGCATGAGTTATTGCTAAACTGAATAATAGCCATGGGGTTTATTTATGGAGTTGCTATGCCATTGCTACCTTTTCCTAACTTATTACTTTGTAAAGCTCTTTGGGATACCCGTGGTTTGAAAGGTGGTATATTAAACTGAATTCTATTATATTTTCCTTTGTTGTCAGCAACTTTTCTTCTCAGCCTGCTGTAGGAACCTCTGTGTGTTTCATGAAAAGCATAGCTGGGTCTCATGCTCCAGGTTCCCAGGCATCCATTTTAGGTAGTAAAGACTGAATATTAGTAGGTCCTACAACAAACATCCTTTCAGAGCAGCAGTCTTTATTCCTGTCAAAAGTATTAAGGAGTCTGAAATGAAAGGGCTCATTGATCACACCCCTGCTAAGATAAAATAATATTGAACTCAGGAAAATAATCAGCCTCCTTACCCTGAAGAAAGATTTTATTTTCCCTGTTACTCAGAAGATGTTTCTTTACCACAGGTTACAAATTCTGATATTGTCTTCTCCCAAGGAATTCCGAAAACCAGGTTTTCCATTTCTAACACCAGCATAATGACTTGAAATGATAAATGTTACACTGTCCATCAAAATCAGGAACAACTACTGGCAGGAGAACATGATGAGGAAACAGCATTAAGTGTACTGTATCCCATGAAATAAGGAAGACAGGCTAAGGTGACATCAAGATATCTGAGGGGAGATTAAGCATGCTGAAGTGTGCTGTTTCAATATGCAGGAGATGAGCTTCTTAGAAACAGGTGGATGTTTTGCTCCAAGAGAGCAAGGGTCTGTGGAAGTTGATGGCGCTGAAATGATGAAAACTCAGAACCTGCCATGAGATCTCTGTGATAAACTTAGGATGGAACCTGGATTGACTGAGACATGGAATAACTACTTAACCACACTTTCTGAACTTGTATGTTGTGGTGTAAAGAATTATAGAACCCCTTAGGACAATTAGTATTAACCTAGAAAAAAGGATGTCCTTGGTAGTAGCTGAGAAATCAAACTTCCCTCCCTTTGTCATCTTTGGAAAATGTGCATTTCATTCCATAAAGATTTCTTTTGTGCCTTTTGTTTTGAGAGATCATCCTCTTAACAGTCTAGGCACTCAGATCAAAGTGTCTGATTTCAGAGGGATTTGATGGTTGTTGTTGCTGCTTTGTGTTTGTTTTGCAAATCATTCTTGATATATCTTGCAGTAAGATAAAAGAAACTCTATAGGTGGGTAAACTGAACCTAACCTCCCAATCACACATGGAAGATGCTGCAGTCAGGCACATCCCATCAGTTCCCACACAGCGATGAATCCAGCTGAGTTACTCGCAATAATGTCTAAGAAAACAGATGAGCAGTTGAATCCAAATTTTCAAAGTAATAAGTTTCCACGGGGAGGCTGCATAATTTTTTTTTCACAGATGGACATCCCTGGAGATTTGAGCACATTTGACTATTATTAGAAAGAAGCCAATGGGAAGAGAATATTTTCATTTTCAAGATTTTGCATTTCCCTGACTGCGCTAGTCTTAGAATTATAGCTCTAGGACTTCTTTTTCCAATGAAGATTTTAAATGCTTATCAACACTTCTTTTAATTAAAAATACACATTCTCGAACTCCTCTTCTTTGCAACTTCCATTTTCCTTAAGTTGCTGGGATTCAAGAGGGACACTGGGGCTAGAGCTGAACATGGAAGTGGGCGGATAGGTGTGCTGCTATTAAGCCAGAGATATTAAAAAATCAAAGGCAGCTGAGACATAGATTTATTCTGCTCAATCCTAGACTCCAAAGCTCATGCTCTGACAGTCAGCATTTGGGCTGCCACTTTCAAAAAGCTATTAAGATCAAAGATGAACAAAATGTTTCCAATTAGACATGGTTAACGTCAGAGATTGCTGAATCTGGTGAATTCTGTACATTCTGACATCTATTCACACATGCACGTACATCTGCTCCCACACAGTTTGAACTCCAGAGGTTTTATGCAGTGATCATATGAGAAACTCAACATGAGC
>VZTY01022574.1:10364-91658 GCA_013400935.1 Turnix velox
AGGTGTATCATGAAGTCACACAGTTTGCAGGGATTGTAAATTATTTCCCCACCCAGGCATATGCCTTGTCTTCTCCAAGCTGGGCTTAGGCTGGTGTTCTTCTGTGCTCAGGTGGTGATGACTTTGACTCGTAGACTTCTGTGGCTCCTGAATTAGCTCAATTTGGCACAACTCCACTCATGTTATAGACCCACTTAGACCATGCTTCTCTTAAGATATTAATTAATTTATTTTTTCCCCTCAGTACCTAAGTAGTCAGTAGTTATTTACAAGTTATTTTCCTATAACTGGTGATCTGATCTTTAGCCTCCTGCATGTGAGCCCCCATGAACTTTTGTGACTGAACTGCATGTTGGTTTTGGAGGCTGAAAAGGGTCCTCTTGTGTTGATTAAAGGTTGACTGCAGGCTGGCCAAAGAAAAAATGAGAAAGAAAAGAATTTAATGCATGACTGTAGTCATAACACTTACCTGTTTTGCACTAGCAGGTGCTGTGCTTTGCAGACCCTGTTAGAGAAAGAGACTAGAGAACTGGTCTTAGTTCTTAATGAGAGGAGTGATTTCAAGGAGCTCTTCTGATCAAAAGGGCATGGAGTTAGCTCACATGTTCACCTCCCCTGTAATTTTGCAAAGTGCAGTTTATTGTTTTAAGGAACATTTTTAAAAAAATACATATATTTTTTTTTTACTCCTCTCTCACTTGGTTCCTTAAAGACATTCAGAGGTGTTGCTTGTGTGCTTATGAAAACAACTAATGCATTTTTCTCTCCTCCCCTCTTATAGATTGAGCTCCCTGATTT
Organism: Turnix velox; assembly: GCA_013400935.1. Lineage (NCBI taxonomy): Eukaryota > Metazoa > Chordata > Aves > Charadriiformes > Turnicidae > Turnix > Turnix velox. Next base: position 11,163 of record VZTY01022574.1, read on the forward strand.
GGGCACGTTTTATAAGCTTCGGATATGGCATGAGAAAAGAAATCCCTTTGCTGGCTGGCATCTGAATAAGGTGAGGGAGTGCAGACCTGAAAAGCCACATAGGTCTGCATTGCCTGTCCTAGGTAGGTCACTGTGTTCTCCAGCCAATTGCTGAGTTTCAGGTTTGAGCACCACGTCCAGGGGTGCTGCCCTTTGCTGGTCATGAGGTGGAAGTGGACATTCTACATGAAAATGGGATGTGAAAAGAGCACATTGTCACTTGTGCAAAAATAACTGGGGAGAGAACTATTCATTGTGCATTCTGGTGGAGGAAATTCCTTCACACAGAATCAAAGGTTGGAAGAGACCTTTTAGATCATTAAGTTCCCCCATCAACCCAACTCTTATGAGAACCATCCCTAAAACAGATCTCTAAGCACTCTGTTTGCTCATTCTGGAAATACCTCCAGGGATGGTGTCTCAGCCACTTCCCTAAGAAGTCTGTTCTAGTGCTTGATAATCCTTCCAGAGTAGAATTTTTTCTTAATATTCAGTCTAAAAATTCAGATCCAACTCTCCAGATCTTTTAGATCATCTAAACCATCTAATCTAATCAACCTAATTCTGACAAAAACCAATGCTAAACCATGTCCCTAAGCACTGTATCTACCAGTCTTCCAAATACTGGCAGGGATGATGCTACAAACACTTCCTCTTCATCCTCAGTGTCCCACTTACTTCATCCAAGTTATGTATGGCAAATGAGAGCACTATAAAATGCCACATCAGTGATGAAAATCACATTCCCCCCTCCTTCCAACATCATACCTCTATATTTCACCTTCAGTGCTGATGGGGGGCTTTCCCTTACTCTTCAGAAAGGTTTCTTTTCTTCAGACAGGAAGGAAAAACCACTCATTCTTGGGCCAGTGTAGGTTGGTCATAACAAAAAGCTGATTATGGCACAGACTTGTTGTACAACACAGTGTAACCTCCCCTGAAGTGCTAATAGCCCATAGAAGGAGGTGGACGCTTGCAGACTGGAGGCTGTGCAGAAGACATCAGCACTGTGGCATATGGAAAATGAAAAGGATCATCTTGCTTGATCTTCAGCCACATCTCCTTCGTTCCACCAGCAATGATTACCATGCTCTCAACCTTCTCCTGGGTCAGCAGGGCACTAAGTTCATCTCTTAGCTTCACCCTTGCTCCTCCTGCAAAGCTTGAAAAATGTCCTCTGCACTTAAATCATACACTTTTCTCTACAGCCATAAATAACTGCAATGATAAATCACAATTTACTGCTTAGAGATTTTTCTTGCATGTCTCTAATATGCTTTGACAGATCCTGCTCTCCTGTGTTGTCAGGGAGCTGCTAAAACATTAGCCTCTTCAGTGGGTAGAGGGCACCAAGTACTGCTGTGTTCACCACGTGGTGGTCTTTATCAAAAAGAAAGAGCTATTGCAGTTGTCTGTATTGTTTTGTTCACATATGGTGAATAAGAAAGCTTGGACCTTCCATAGTTCTGTTTTTTCAATGGAGTTTGCTCTTTTTCACCACAATATCTAGAATTCACATTGGGCCAAACTTTTGAAGGAAGTGTAGTGAGGATACATGAAATCAATCTACCTGATGAAATCAATCATCACTCTGATGTTTTCTGGGTGCACCAGGTTCACATCACATGAATTCCAAACTTGTGCATCCATGCAGGCATCTAAAAACCTATATGAAGCCTTGATGATCCCTTGTTTCACTCCTCACACATTTCATGCCAGGCTTTCTTCATGTTTGCCTCTATTTTCTGATACAAGAACACAAGGACAGCTGTAGTAGTCAGGCCAAAAGTCCATTTTGACCACCATCCTCTCTCTTGTGTCACCAAAGTGCATGACTAAAGAAGAGAAAGGAAAAGACAAGCATTTGTGACACTTTCCCCAAACATTCTTTCAGCTTTTGCATATTTCCAGTTGGAGTCTTGCTTCCTGAGCAGTTCTACTAAACACAGCACATCACAGAATATATTGTCTCCATTTATTTGTTCAAAGGCTCCAGTCTCTCCTTTGAAAACATAAACTTCTAGCAAGCACACTAGCTTTTGGCAAGGACTTCACAGGTTGATTGTGTCGTTTTGTTTGCTTTGAACCTCATTCCACAAACATCACTTGATGCCCTTCATTTCTGGCCCCAGGAGAGTGAAGAATTGACCCCTCCTCTGCCTCTTTCATGGCACCTGGGATTTTGTAGATGTTCACCATATAATAGAATCATAGAATCACAGAATATATTGTGTTGAAAGAAACCTTCAAAGGACATCTAGTCCAACTCTTGCACTAGATCAGGATGCTCAGAGCTTCATCAAGCCTGCCCTTGAATGTCTCCAGGGATGGGGTCTCCACCACCTCTCTGGGCAACCTGTGCCAATGTCTCACCACCCTCATGGTGGATAGCTTCCTCCTAATGTCTAACAAATAGCTTCCCTTCACTCCCTTTGCCATCTGCAAAGCTTTCCATCTCATTCCTCCTGTGGAAGGTACTGCAGAGCTTTGATTATGCTCACTGCCATTTGCTGGCTGTTTTCTCAATATTCTACCCCATTTTTAAGCTTCAAGAATGAGCAGTGCAAGCCCCATCCAGGATTTGCTCTCTGGATTTGCAGAGTGGCTTTAACAACAAGCAATTACTAAGAGCCACAGTATCCCATCAAAAGTTCCACAGCACCACAGAGTGTCTGCAGGAAGGAGGAGTGAGAAACTATGAGCCATGACAGACTTTTCATCACTGCAGTGCACGAGTTGGAGTGATGACCTCTTTATTTATGTGTGTTTTTTCTCTATGCTTCCTACTTTTTCTTCCCAGGCTTAAAAAAAACACCCAAAAAAACCAAACAAAAACCTCAAACCTGTCAGGAGCTTGTTGCCTTTTTTTGTCTTTAAGCCTCCAAACTCACACAGTGTTTTGGTCTAATGAAGGTAACTCTGCTGAAAACGCTGACAAAGGAGAAATACTCATTCAACTGCGGTCGCTGGCTTGATATCAATGAAGATGACAACGAGATTGTGAGGGAGCTCCCTGCAGAGGGATCACTGGTGACTGAAGTCATGCCAGGTGAGAGCCATGGGCTCCGAGCAGGAGCCTGAATGGAAAGAAACCCTCTTTGTGTCAGGGATGCACAATTAGCTTCTCTTTCTGGCACTTTCCCTCTGCAGTCTTTTCTGAGCGCATCATTAGCTGCATGAAGCCTCAGAAATCCCAGGCCCTTATTCTGAACAGATTTCTCTGTGGTGAGAGACAGGAGGAGATCTGGCCACAGCACAATTATTTCCAGAGTTACATTTATTTTTATTCCTTTTCCAAGCTTGGATTTTTTTATTTTTTTTTTTCCAGTCTCACTTGAAATGCAGAACGCCAAGTTTGAAGGGATGTTCATGGAAAGCAAGCTCAGCTGGAAAGCAATCTAAAATAATTCCTGGGTTTTAATGCTTTATTTAATTATAGACACATTCATGCAGCTATGTGTATAGATCTATAGGATTTTACCTAGAATAATAGTCTGTGAGTATAAGCATCTTGCAATTTGTGTGGGCAATATGAGCCATTTACTGGGTTAACTATGCTTGAGTTGGATTTAATTTTATTAAGGAAAGCCACAGAACTTTGCTTCCTGAAGTGGTCACTTTTGTCTTGACCTTGTGTCACAAGAATTAAACATCCTTGGAGGAGAATTTTCGATAGCTGGATGTCTCAAGCTGGCCACTGGGATTTTCTCTAATTTCCACCATAACACTCAATGAGTCTCCTCTCCCTGCAGGCCACGAGTGCCCTGTTTTGTAAAAATCTCTGATGAACTCAGTGATCTGCATGCAGCAGAGTGGGTTCCTCAGAAGAGGAAGAGTAATTGTAATTGCAGATGTTATTAAAATGTAAATAAACCTGGTTTTTTGAAATGCGTTTTTAATCAGCTGTGGAGAGGGCTGCTTGAGTTCAAATGCAGCCACTTTGCTGTGAGGAGATTGTTGTGCTGAGCAGGGAGAATTGAGATCCAGCACCCAAATGTTGGGCTCTCAGATGGGTTTGGGAAGGGGGGGAGGGATCACTGCCTCTTATCCCTTCCTAGTGCTGGAGAAAACATCTCTCTTTCTCCCAGAGAGACTATTTGCTGTGAAATTTCTTTTGGAAGTTATTCACTCCATGGGAAGGGAGGGCAGAAATGAAGGCAGGGTAGAGGGAGGAGGGCAGCAGCTAAAAATCCATTTATCAAAATCCTAAATAAAGATTTCAAAGGGGACAAGGAGGCAAGACACCACTGAGCCTCCCACAATGTCAGGGTTCCAAGGAGATGGAGCTAACTGGGCTTGTCTGCTTCATGAAGCAAACATGAAGAGCCCATTTTTCAGGTCCCTCAGAGCTCAGACCCTTTGAACTACCCACCTGCCATGCCCTTGGATGATGTTTTGGTTAAAATTATGTTTTCCTTAAATTAATAATCACGAGATTCTACATCACTGCCATACTTTTAGGAATGCAGGAGGGGAGGCAGGAGGTTGTTGGCCCTGAGGAGGCATAACATTCCGGTTCATGAAGTTTTACCTCAGGGTAATGGCATCCTTGTGCCCTGCTTGGGGAGGGTTTTATGGGTTTTCTCAACATTCCAGGCCTTCCCTTTTCATTTTTTAATTTTCTCCTAAGTGTAGGAGCCAATATATTAGCAGAAGTACCAACTGTAAGTAGGAACACTTAAAATTAATTGCGAGACGGTGGAAAACGCAGTAAATTTAAATGGCAATTAATCGTGTTGCTGAAATTGTTTGGTTAATTTATGTCTCCACAGTGATAAAGTACCGAGTGACAGTCTGTACTGGGACGGTAAGTGGGAGTGGCACAGATGCCAACGTCTTTGTCTGCCTCATTGGAGACCAAGGAGACACAGGAGACAGAGTTCTCTACAACTGCATCAACACTGTCAATAAATTTGAGAAAGGCAATGTAAGTTCACACAGCAGCTCCTTAAGGGGGGGGGCTTTAAAACATGTGACACCTTGTGGATTGGTTGGATTTTGGTTTTGTTGAGGTGTGTATTTGTAAATTTGGCTAATTTCCTTGACAATTTGGGTTAGAGGATGAGAGAAAAACAAACCATGTACACAGAGCATCACAAGAGGTTGCAGATGGAGGAAGGTTTAGTTCAGAGTCATAGAATGCATTGAGGTGGATGGGATATTCAAGGGTCACCTAATCCAACCCTTTTCAGAGAGTAGGGACATCCAGCACTAGATCAGGTTGCTCAGAGCTTCATCAAACCTCACCTTGAATGTCTTTAGGGATGGGGCCTCCACTACATCTTGGGGCAACCTCTTCAAATCTCTTACCTCGTGGTGAAGAACATCTTCCTATTGTCTCATCTAAACTAGCCCTGCTTTAGTTTCAAACCCCTACCCCTTATTCTATCACTCCATGCCCTTGCAAAGAGTCCCTGCCCAGCTTTCTTGTAGGTCCCATTTGGTACTGGTGGGCTGCTTGGGTCAGTATGATCTTGCTTGTCATCTATCTGTATAAAGAGTCCCCTGATGTGACCCCAAGCTAGGTCATTACTGTTGAAATTGCATCTTCAGATCAGTGAAGGCCTCTGGGAAATTGTCCCATTTTCCAAGAACAAGAAAAAACCTTTCTCCCTCCAGTTATTATGGGAGAAATTTGGCTTCTGGAGCAAATGGGAAAAAAGCATCTTATTTATTGTGAAAATCAGGACCAAAAGCCCAAGACCTTTCCTTTCTCCCTTCAAACATGTTGCACTTGAATTTTGTATCATATTTTCAATATGTTTTTGTATGGCCATGTCCTGAATGGAAGAGGGGCTGGGGAATGACCTGAACTGAAGGCAGAACTTGCTCCCTGGAAAGCTGGAGATAATGAAGAGGTCAAACTGCTGTGAAAGCCCTTGCAGCATTAACAAGCAAATACTATGCTGGAGGTCAACCTAGTTAATATGTATTCAATTATGAGGCAAAATTTGGATCTCCAGGGTCCAGCTTAGATTGGTAAAATGTAATCGGTATCTCCTGGAGGAGATTTTTGAGAATCTGATTACAGAACTGAAGATTTTCCCTCTTTTGTGTCATTATTCGAATGAAGAGCTGGAATGGAAAGAAAATGAGGATAAAAGGAGGTCACATTTTCAAAACTGACCATTGATTTTAGCCTTCTGAAAAATGCATTAAGACATTGTATCTGCCTGTGAGTCTCAAGAACTTCCGGTTGTTTGCTGAAGTCACTGAAGTTTGACTTTAGAAGAACTTCTATCAAGATTTGCTTATGCCTGTAAGACCCACCCATGGAAACACAGGGCATCTGCATAGTGTGGAAGTTTGTTCTGCTTCTAAATAATATAAAAGTTTGCAAACTTGGACACAGCAAACACTATAATTTTACCCATACTGTTACATTACAGGTGGTTTTTTTAAAAAAAGACAATAGACTCATGGAATCATAGGGTTGGACACAACCTTCAAAGACCATTTAGTGAAACTCCACTGCAGTGAAAATGGACATCTTGCACTAGATCAGGTTGCTCAGAACTTCACCAAGCCTGGACTTGAATGTTTCCAGGGATGGGGTCTCCACCACCTCTCTGGGAAACCTCTTCCAGAGTCTCACCACCCTCATAGGGAAGAATATTTTCCTAATGTCTAAATTTCTATAGGTCCAAACTATAAAGGACAGCAGTTTGTCATTTGGAAAAATCTACTTTTGTCAATACAGTAGCAAAAATGAGCAATGTTTGGGTGGTACTTTGAAGACTGTTTCATCAGAGCTTAAAAAAAAATGCTTGGATCACAGAAGATGCCAGTATTTTAAGTACAGATGATGGCTATTTCAGTCTTAATCTCAAAAATGAGTTATAGGGTAACTTGCAAAAAGGGAGGAGGAAAAAAGGACAAATAATTTTGGAAATCAATTCATGTAATTAATGGTATCCAGACGATACAAGCCAAGATGAAATCTGTCAGGAGAAAACTGCTCTGTGGGCACGAAGAGCTGAAAGCTGAAGAATGAATTGTAAGCTCTTTAAGGATCAATCCTGACAAATTTAGACCACATATATTCAAGAGCCTGATTGAGTATATCTATACTGATTATCTCAGATGCTTTGTTAGAAGGTGATGTGGTCAGTGTGGTCTCTCATCTATGCCCATTTAAACAAACAGTGTTTTGATCACTGATTTAACTTGAGAAGTTTTCTTGCAGATGCAAACTAACAGCCTGTAGAGCTGGTGGAATTTAGATATACCTCTCAATTAGGTGTTTGCCCTGCTGTGGTTCCAGGTAGTTACTTACTCATTAATTTTTATTAGCCTTTAATAACTAAGATGAACGTCAGGCCCTAATGAATTAGACTTCATTGACTTGGGCTGACTCAGTGAGGTTTTGATACTTAAAACCCCAATTCAGCAGTTTTGAGTATGTAAGTAACACTTGCTCATGTGTGCAAACCCATCAATAATACTTAAACCCCAGAATCACAGAAGAGTTTGGATGAGAAAGGACCTCAAAGATCACCCCCTGCCCTGGGCAGTGACACCTCCCACTAGGTCACTCAAAGCCCTGTCCAACCTCGACTTGAACATCTTTGTTATCTTTATTTTAAAGGTCAATTTGGAGTCCCGGGTGCTGGAAAAATGAAGATAGTTTTTTAATATATTTGAATTTTGAAGTTAATACTGGTTTGACATCATAATTTCTGGTTGCTCACTGGCTTCACAGGCTTTTGGGAGATGAAACAGGAGCTTCCTCTTATCTAGACAGATGGTAGCCTCAGCAATCCTGTCTGGTGGGATATATGCTTCACATATACCATGTATTTACACACAGTATTTACATGTGTATGGCTGTACCTGTACAGTAGATACTTGTCTGTCTGAATTCCCAGAAGAGTAATTTACTTTACTTTTCAGTGACAGAACTCTGCTCCTGGGGGGTCAACACCTTGGGCTATTCTATAGATCAGTGATTTGAGCTTTTTTTCCAGGCTCAAAGAAAATGAAAAAACATAAATCCCACATCTCTTACAGGACATTAATGGATATTTAGCTGGTAGTTTGGGTTCACACCAACCTCTGAAGACAACTCTTGTTGGCTGGGGCTAAATTGTGCTTAGTAGTCCATGCTGTCTGAATTTAACTTGGAGATATGTCTTTGAAGAATACCTCTAAATATCTCTGTGGATGTGGTATGAAATGAAAAATTATCAGTCCTTCTGAGTTTCCCAGAGAGCTGATATCTAAGCAGGGGTTTGAACTTAGATTTCCTGCCTCTCTGTATGAATTTCTTAATAATCAAATTGTCTTTTTCTTTTTTCTTTCTTTTTTTTTTTTTTCTCTTTTAACAGCCGTGGAGGGCATGCAGTGTTGTGGGAGATTTAAAATGCTGGCAGATCGTATATTTCTAAATCTAATGTTACACATCTAGCACAAATATTCAACCTTTCATTCCTTGGTAAATTAATTCATACTTTCCCCTTCATCCTGTGAAGGATTACCTGGCAGCATGCTGATGATGTTGCTTTGATTGCAACAATAAATTTGGTTGGTTGGCTGGTTGGCTTTCAGGGAGAAATACTACCTAACCTGTTTTTTATTCTTCCCTTCTCAAAGGCTGATGAATTCTTCGTGGAAGCAGTGACGCTGAAGCAGGTGAGGAGGGTGAGGATAGGGCACGATGGCAAAGGAGGAAGCAGTGGCTGGTACCTTGCCAAAGTGATAGTGAGGGAAGAAGGACAGCCAGAAAGTGAGGCTGTGGAATTCCCCTGCTACAGGTACTTGTTAAAAAAAAAAAACAAAGCTTGCCAATGATGCATTTCTCAGGCTTTGAAGAGACTAGCTGTTGTTCCAAGATTGGAATTTTCTGAGCACAGCTTAATCCTTTTTTCATCCACTCATTCATTTATTTTTTCCTAAACCAGAAAGCAAAGAGTGTGGACTGGGAGGTCTGAGATTATTTTTGCTTTAACTCCCCTTATCAAATGAGCAGCAATCTGAAAAGTGCACTCCCCAGTAATTAGATCAGTAATGCAGAGAATTTTACAAAAAGGTAAAAATGCAACCTTCCAGTACCACATCTGCCTGCTACACAAACACACTCTGCAGTCTGTTAGCTCTATTGCATGAGGGGGACAGGTTTTTGGTCCCTCACATGCACATCCCATCTTTCCAGGAGCAATGGGATGCCATTTTTGTGTTGGGAGAATGCAGAATTGCTCTTTGCATGAAGGGAAACTCACATCATGCAGACAGAGAGAGCAGCAGGGCAAAGGGCTGTTACTTGCCCCCATGGGTGAAGTATTCTTCTCCTTCCTAGATAATCAAATGCCCAAAATCTGATCTATTTGAAGGTGCTCCTGCATGCTGCAGGGTAGTTGGACTGGAGGGACTTTAAAGATCCTTTCCAACTCAACACATTCTATGGTTCTAGTCAATGATTATACAAGAAATGTGCTGGGCTGAGGCTGCCCATGGTCAATGAGATATCCTGTCTCTCTTAGCACTAAGATCTGCCTCAACATTGCAGCACAAGTCAGATAGAAATGGGTGAAAATCTTGAAAGACAAACTCCAGAGTCCTTCAGAGTCACAGGACCACAAAATGAACCACAGAATGACAAGGGCTGAAAGGGCCCTCTGGAGATCACCCAGTCCAAAACCCTGCCAGAGCAGGGTCACCTAGAGCAGGCTGCACAGGAACATGTGCAGGGGGGTTTGAAATGTCTCCAGAGATGGAGACTCCACCACCTCCCTGGGCAGCCTGTGCTCTGTCACCCTAATAGGAAAGAAGTTCCTCCTTACATTTAGGTGGAACTTCCTGTGTTCATATTTGTGTCTTGTGAAGACCCACTTGCCTCCTCAGGATAAAAGTAAAGCCACTAAGCTGGTTATTTGCCTCCTGTCACTGCAAATGAGGAAGAACCCCCATATAATGAGGGAAGTCAGACAAGGAGCCCCAGCCTCTCTGTCTTGTGACAGCCTCATCACGTCAGAGAGAAAACCCACTGAGGAGAAAGACAGCTCAGAGAGGCAGATGCAAAGTCATCCTAGCTGGGAGAAGCAAAGAACAAATCACCACGTCATCCTTTGCTGCCTTTTGATTCATATTTAACAACCATATGCTTCTCTGAGTTAGGCAGACAAGGGAGACAAGCTCTTTCTTTGGATGTGGACTGCCCACGTGAAGAGCTGTTTTGCTCAGGCTCCTCAGGGACATCTCAGTGCCTGACTGCATTATGCACATGGCTCCTTTTGAATTGTCTCCTTGCTTGAATGGGGTGTCTTCTCTTAGCTGGGAGTGATGAAACCTGCTCTAACCCAGAGGTTCACGCCTCTGGGTTCCCATCATCACACTCCATGGGGCATTTCCCCTTAGGTCAGAGAGTGAAAAAGGAAAGAGAAAAAACCCTCAAGACTCAAAAAAAAAACCCTAAAAAAACTTCAAGATCACCCTCCCCCACTTCCCAAAATCCTTTAGAATATTAATAAGGTACATTCAGGCTTCAAGTCACAAGTAATGGAATTCCACTCTTCTTGCTTTTCTTAATGTCTCTTCTTCCTAGTGGTACCAGTGTTGCTCACACAGCTTTGTTTGCTGTCCTTGTGCCAGCATTATCTATTCCTCTCAGATTGAGGAGGTAACATGACTGATCACCTCCAAACACAGGGACAGCTGCTCCCTCCCTTCATCTTTGGTGCCTGTGTCTCTTAGGAGATGGGGGCATCATCGCAGTATACGGGTGTCGTCATGGAGTCCCGAGATATCTGAGGGCAAAGGTGCTCACCCACTGCATCCTCCAGATGAGGGATAAATGTCTCCATGACCTGCAGTCCTGTAGGTCAGGGACAGCTTATGTTCTCTCTCTTTGGTCACACATTGAGAGAGACCTGCTTCACCTGCTTCTTCAGAGCCAAGATGTTGAAGAAGAGTTGGCCAAGGAGAGAGGGCTTCTTTTAGTGAGTCAATGCAGGTGAGGTTAGTCAAAAACTCCACCTGGGAGACAATCAGGGAAGCTTCTGTTTCTGCTTGGCCAGTTGGCGGTCAGTCAGTGGACATGTTGATGTTCTCATTGCCTTCCTCTTCAAGACAATATTAAGTTCCATCCCTCACCCCAGCACAACTCTGTGGTCTGGAGGAAACAACTTCTGCTGATGCATCCTTACTACTCCATTGATTTTTTGCTGCTTAGCTTCTGCTGTGACACATTGGGAGGATAAAAGGCTTTCCCACAGAAACACATCTCGGTGGAGAAGAAAGCTTCATAATCTTCTTATCTATGCAAAAACTGGTTGTACCACCATGTGGTAGAGACTGGCTAGCCATCTTCTAACTAGAACCAAGGTCTGTAGAACATCCTTATAGATTTGTTTCATATAACTCATTGAACTCTCAGTTCTTGATATTTACATGCTCACACACACATTTTTCTTTTAATTTGAAAGATCTTTTTATGACTCTACAGGTACATCAACCATCTAATAGTCACAAGAGCTCGATAAGAAGGGTTGTCCTCGTTGTGCAAGGGAGTCAGCGAAGAGTTGAGAAGTGAACTTGTATCAGGACATTATAGGAATTCATTGAGGAGTAAATGAGTCTCAGGACTACACTCTCAACTCTTAAAGCAGTTGGCTGTAAAGGAAATGGCCTGTAGTTCTTCCTGAAGTTAGTAGTTTTTAAAGTGGTCACTTGATCTGCACTTGCAAGGAGTAAATGTGTGTAACTTATCCAAGAGCTGCTTGTAGAATGGCTAACACATTTCTTTTGACCACATAATATGATTCTATGATTCTATGACATTATAACATCCATAATTTTAGGGGCTGAACACCCAATCATGCCATTTTGCAACCAAAAAACTGATATTTAATAATACCTGATGTGGTTTAGGTATTGTAATTATGAACATAACTAGAAAGTCTGAAATGAAGGAGTTAACCTTTCAGCCCAGAACTAAAATTAAACCTTTTTGAAGCTCAGAACAGAGCTTTTCAATTTTTGTTTTCTCCTCAAGGTCCAGTGGAAATCCAGCCATGGATGTTCTCTAAAATTCTGCTCTTCATAATGACAGAAATGAATTTTCAATCAGGAAAAGCTTTCTATTCATAATGGGATAGAATTTTGTATGCTATAAATCATTATTGCTCCACTGAGATCCTAAATGATGTTTTGTCACGTGTTTTTCTAAGCACACAGACTAGATTTTGCCCAGCATGAGCATGAGGCAGTATCATTAATTTGTTAATTCCTGATGATGCACTGGGAGGCCCCTGTGAAAGAACTTTTATTCAAGCAAATCCTGAAAGTGTTTTTTCTTACAAAGCATCCAGAGAAAACTCATTTTGTTTGATAAAAATAGTCCAAAATTTCTCTCTATTTTATACATTTATGGGTTATACTTAAAGAGAAATACAAATACATATGTTTCTGAGTCTAATGCCTGTGCTAATCATTCTAATTGCCCAAAGACAACCTTCACTGGATTTCAAATGCTAGATATTATCATAGAATCTTAGAATAGTTTGGGTTGGAAGGGACTTTAAAGATCATCTGCTTCCAACCCCCATGCCATGGGCAGGGACACCTTGCACTGGGCCAGGTTACTCAATGCCTCATCCAGCCTGGCCTTAAACACCTACAGATATGATGTCACACCATGTTTTTTTTCCAGTGCTTCCTTGACTTGTTTCCCCTCTAAAAATTCTCTCTGAAGTAGCTTTCATGTTGTATTTGTGTCCTCTTTGAGTTGCTGGACACACAATATCTCTTTAGAACTAGATACACAATAGAAGGTATGATTACACCTTGCAGATCCTGCAGTAGCTTGTGAGTTATATGCACTGAAATCATATGGAAGCACTGGTATAATAAAAGATTTTTGGTAGGTTCTTTTTTTCCTAGGAATATACTGAAAATTTCTATTTTCTGCAACTTGACATATTTATAATGCGTCAATCCATGTGTGTTCAGGCAAGGCTAGAAACCCCTGCTTGTCAGCAATATGCTATTGGAATTATGTTGAAGGAAAATTAGGATATTGCAGCATAAGTGCAGAAGGGAAGGAATGAAATGGCATCACTAACCCAAATACTACTATGATTGAAGTAATCTTCTTGAGAAAATAGAGTTTCTGCCATTGCTAGCTATTTCCTGGGCCAAAACAAAGTAAGGAGCCTTAAATTACTTTTACTGATAGACCTTCTTATCCAAGATGAAGAATCATAGAATTGCCCAGGTTGGAAGGAACCTTTCAGATCATGGAGTCAAACAATCAACCCATCTCTGATAAGGACCATCCCTAAACAAATCTCCAAGCACTATGTCTGCTCATCTCTTAAATACCTCCAGGAGTGGTGCCTCAGTTACCTCCCTGGGCAGCCTCTTTCAATATTTGATAACTCTTTCAGTGTAAAGATTTTTCTTAATGTACAATCTAAACATTCCCTCACACAACTTGAAGGCATCTCCTCTTTTCCTATGACGTTTTAGTTGGGAGAAGAGACATACTCCTTGCCTTGAAATCAGTAGCTACCAGCTCTGGTAGAGAATTTCTTGTATGGGGTATGTCCTCCTGTTTGGATTATTTTTTCTTATCCATCCTCACTGCCAAAGCAGTTAGCATTTGCTGGACTGCACAGAGAGATCTGTTTTTTGTAGGATATCTTTTCATCCTGACACCTTGATGCAGAAGCAGTTCCCTCAAATTCATCCCAAGTTTCCCTAAAACATCACTAATGGTGAAGGTGATAGAAAACAGCAGCATGTACACTGACAAAAAAAGAAAAGCAGTGGAAAGAGAGCAGAAGTGTATCTACCTTGTGGGCTTCTACTCTCCTGCATTAAGTATTCCTAAGATGGTGGAGTTCAGGCTGGAATTTTGTGGGTTCTCCCAGTTTAATATCCACGTGTGCAGAAAAATCTTGACTTTTGGAATGATGTGATCCCCTAGCCATTGGAAACCTGTCCAAGGATATGAATCCTGAGCCAGCATCAAGAACTACATGATATAAAGGTATTATGGACCAGTTCTAACAGGTAAAAAAAAAGAAAAAAAAAATCCCCCAATTCCAGAGCATTCATAAATGCATCCTTTAAGACAACATGATGTCATGGCATGCTCTTCTTCTACTTTTCTTGGTCCTCCTCTCTTAGTCACTTCTTAACAACAATTTTATGGTCTTCTCCATGGGCTTTTCTTCTCCTCTATCCCCACTACACCTCTCAGCCTCCACTGAGGCACAGCACCACAAATGGTATTGGTGTGACCATCACATGTTCCCATGTCCACCACCTCCATGATGATCCTCTTGGCTCTCTACCCTTCTCAAGCCATCTACACATGGCCACCAGCTTCACAGAGTGAAAGGGAATAATACGGGGTAGGATGCATACCCAACAACCCACAAAAGCTTAGAGGGAAGCTGGGAGTGGAGATGTTTGTCTGTGTGGTGGGACTATATACACCTCTTTTGCATGAAGACTTGGCTGCTTGTGCTTCTAAGACTGACTGGCTGTAGCTCATGTTTGGATTTCTTTCCTGATGCTGATTGTTGGGATTTTTTTTGCGTGGTTTCTTTGTACTTATTATTTTCCCCTGGATGGGAAGGGGAAGGAGGACATTAAAACAATAATGTTCCTTCAGATGTTTGAATTTGAGAGCTGTTATTCTTGTTGTTTCAAAATGCCTGAATACCTCTTGGTCACCATGGCAAGACCAACTGGTCATGACTGTTAAATGTGAGGGCTCATTACCAGCAAGACACCATAGGTTTGTTCCAGCTGCAAGTGGGCAACTGTTCATGTCCAGAAGACCCTATTCTGAGAGCACTTGCTGGTATCTACTTGTGCTGGCTCCTCAGCAAAATCAGCGGTGGAATCTTATCTAGCAAGTGAGCTCCCCTCCTGTCTTGGTGGGAGGGCTGGTTGAGGAGGACACAAGTGGCACAGTGATGTTGCAGGAAGCTTGCCATGCATCTGTGCTGCACGTGTTTGCAGATGCTCACAGGAATGTCCTGAAGCCAGGGTTTGAAGTAGAAAGTGATAAACCTCTGCCAAAACCCCTTGTGGTTTTTGTGCAATGATTACTGCATAACATATGATGAGTTTGGGGCTGTAATTCCTTCATCCCTGAGGCTCAAGGAGCAGCTGTGGAGGCTACTAGATAGGTTCTCCTCCATTTTCCTTTCAGATTCTTTGTCCCTTGAGATCATGCTCTGTTTTCTTTTGTGACTGGCAAATTGGGCCAGATGGATCACCAGGTTAGCACTGAGAAACAGTGGAAATTCTTTATTTTGTTGGCACCAGCTGCCTCCACATATACCCAGCCCTGCAAATGGATCATTCATCCCTTCTTTGGTGGAGGAAAAATATTTATATTACTTATTTGTAGAGAGAGGGAAAGGAGGTGATAAACCACTGTAAGCAAATACATATCAGAGAAGGAAGTTTTAGTAACTTCAGCATCCTGAAGGTTGTAATCAAGGTAAGATAAGGCTAATAGCATTTCTGGTCAATGGAGGTCAGTGATTTCAAGAGGTTGAGGTTGTCCATTTCCAGGAATAATCCGTGCCTGTGGAGTCTGTGCTTTCTAGATGGGCATCACAGCAGATACTTATCTATTGTGCTGCAAGCAAGGATGTTGTGATCTCTCTGCTTGGAAGTTTAAAGTGTAATTGCCACAGGGTCTGGTCCAGCTCCTGCAAATCTAACAGGGATGCAGAGCCATGTAAAAATATCTTTCCGACTATGGCAGGAATTAATATGTGTGGAGTCAGCCTAGACTCTGAAAGGTGTAATAGGTCCCAGTTTTTCAAAGATAACTTACTTCTTCTCTGTAAACCAGATGGCTTGACAAAAATGAGGATGATGGTCAGATCGTCCGAGAATTAGTGCCTGCTGGGGAGTCACCAATGCTAAGAAGTGAGTTTGGCTTGTAAAAAAAAGAGAAAGCCTGGGTTTGAACAGTGCATGTACTTGTTTATTTGCTTTATTCTTCTTACAAATTCAGGCAGTTTATGGCAAATCTACTGGGCTTTTTCATGGTAATTCTTACACAATAAGCTGCAGTAGGTCACTTGAGATAGAAATGTTTTTGACCTCTAAATCCTAGTTTGTGAAAGGGATTAATTTGCATAAAACTGCTACATTATATATGCAGAAAGAAACTTTGATTTTTGATAATTTTAATAATAATTGCCTTCTTGAATACCTTTTTCTAAAGTATTTTGCATTACCTCTGCTTTAACCGGGGTTTTATTGATGACAGTGTGTTGCTTGAAGAAAAATCACCAAAAAAAAAAAGATTATGCAGTCCTTTTGTAGAAGAACCAGGGCTTCAACACTACAGAATCTTTTTTTTAAGAAAACAGCAATTACAGAGCTCAGGTTGAGACGCTTTTTGTTTTGTTTTAGAAAAAAAAAAAAGAAACATCAAAGCGATTGAAATAAATTGTGTGTTTAAGGAGAGTGAAATTGCCTTGCTTGCCTAAGCCCATTTGTATGGTCAGAAGGAGGATTACAGGGATATTTTCAGGTCATTAGTGTAATTATTGCTCATCTCTTGTTTTGATAAATAAATCCAAGGGGTAAGAGGCTGGATGCGTGAGTGGAGGAGCAAAGCTCTGTAGCTGGAAACCCCCCCCTCCTTCCCAAATATCTATCAGAAGCCTGGCTGGGCACTAGAAATCCCACTCACCTCTCTCTATTTTGTACACGGATCTCACTTCAGATGTCAGTTACCACATCAGCGTGAAGACAGGAGATATCCCAGGTGCCAGCTCAGACTCCAAAGTTTTCATCAAACTCTACGGGGAAAAAGCAGACTCCAGCAAAGAGACTCTCTTGGTCTCTGATAACGATCTAGGCAATTATTTTGAGCGTGGTCGAGTGGATGAGTTTACTTTAGACACGATGGATATCGGGAAGGTAAGAAATTAATTGCAGGCAGCTCGGCTCCTCATGCAAGCTGCTGAGTTCTGAATCAATAGATGGATAAGGATTAAGTGTGATCTGAGCAGCTTTGACCTTAGCATCAGAGATTAAGAAACACATTTTATACGGGCTACTACATCACCTGGCATGTGAAAAATGTGTTTTAAACCTGCAGTTAAATACATGTATACATGATTTATATGAACATGCTGTAAGAATAATGGAATCATAGAATGGGTTGGAAGGGACCTTAAAGATCATGGAGTTCCAACACTCCTGCCATGGGCAGGGACACCTACTACTAGACCAGGTTGCTCAGTGCCTCATCCAACCTGGCCTTAAACACCTCCAGGGATTGAGGGGGCAACCTCTTCTAGTGTCTCACCACCCTCACAGTAAAGAACCTCCCCTCTTCCAATTTACACCCCTTTTTCCTGGTCCTTCCATCACATATCCTATTAAAAAGTCCTACCCCAGCCTTTCTGTAGGCCCTCTTCATGTATTGAGAAGTCACTATGATGTCCCCACTGAGCCTTCTCTTCTTCAAGCTGAACAACCCCAACTCTTTCAGCTTGTCCTCATCAGAACAGGCAGCTGGAGGGAAGGTTTGTGCACATTAATTAAGTTCTCTTGTGCTTTTTTTTGCTTTTCAGTCCTCTTCATTATTTATTTCGATTTTTTTTTTTCCTTTTTTCTTTTTTTTAAAGATTAACAGAATCCTGATTGGACATGATAACGTGGGTCTCAGGTCTGGCTGGTTCCTGGCCAGTGTCCAGATCACTGTTCCAGTCCAGGGAAGGCAGTACATGTTCCCCTGCAACCGATGGCTGGACAAAGATGAAGCTGATGGCAGGGTGGAGGTGGAGCTCTACCCAAGTGAGATTATGCCCATTGAAAAATGTAAGATGAAAAGTGTTGAGAAACCTGTGCTTTCTCTTTTTTATAACTAGCACCAAATTTTTATCACCACCACTCTTAACAGACTAGGATACCACCATGCAGGGCAACAAACCAAAAAATTCCCAGTCCCAAAGAGCTTATGTCTGTGAGGAGAGTAAATTATTCTGCAGTTTTATTGTCTGTTTGCTTTCTAAAACAGTTGGAAAAACTTAATGAGTTCTCCATCTTATTTTCCCAAGATTGTATGAAAAATTTACATCCTGGGCAGTGTAATGCAGAACAAAATGCTGCTCTTCTTACCAGTGAGGTCTGCTCTTTCACATTTACCTGCCCCCAGTCCTGCATCCCATCCCATTTCTATTACCTATTGTCTGGAAGTGAGAGGCTGTTTTATAAATAAGGAACAAATCCCTGCTATCTAATGGACTTTTATCAGAAGATTTGTTTTCTTTTAAGACTGCAGTTAAAATCTGTGTTGGGATCCTGAGAAAGAGTGCTGTGTTTTTGCTCCCTCTAACTCCCCCTCCCTTGTATTATATTTAGGAGATCATTTAACCATTCAATTCCCTTTTAAGGTGTATTTTGCACCTCTCTGACTCGTAAAAGGGAAATCATTTGGTTAGCCCTCAGTGAAGAGCTGTTTTAGTTTGGATAAGGGGCTAATGGTAGCCGCGTGGTCATTTGTTAAGATAAAGTAATTTAATTCTGGATCTGAGCCCTGGGGAATGTTGTTATCTGGGTTTGTCTGCTGATTTAATTGCTTTATTTTTGGACTAGTGATAAACTACGAGGTGACTGTTGTCACTGGGGACATGAGGGCCGCAGGCACCAATGCCAGAGTCTTCATGCAGATTTATGGAGAGACTGGCAAAACGGAATTGATCAACATAGAAAACAGATCCAACAACTTTGAACGAGGAGCCACAGAGGTCTTCAAGGTATGATGAGGGTATGATATTAAAGAACAGAAATTACTCACCAAAATAGAGATACCAACAGGCTAATTGGACCAAACTCACAAAATAATTGATGTTCTAACAATTTTTTTCAATGTTTTATCAGGATTGATGGGTCTGTTGGTGTCTGCTGTCCTCTCTCCATATTTTTGGGATGTGTTGTGTCTCTCTTAAGAGGCTGTGGGCTTTGTGGAGTGACTTTCATCTTCTGAGAAACCAGTAGCAAAGGTGTTATGGAATTATAGAATACAGAATCATAGAATGGTTTGGGTTGGAAGGGACCTTCAAGATCATCAAGTTTCAACTCCAGTTTCATTTGTTTAGCTTTACTTTCCAAAGGAGCTACCTGTGTCAGGCTTCAAAAAGACCTTAAGCTTCTATTTTGGGCCTCAACATCTATTACTACATCTTTTATTTAACCAGAAAAATAAAACCCATACAGAATACAAGGAACCACTAATCCAGTGAGCACTGGACTGTCATGGCATGTGTCACATCCACATACTTCTGTTAGGAGGTAACCTGAGTAGACACCAACATCCAGATAGTAAAGCATGGAGTCCAGATGGAAGCAGGATTATGGCACATCTGCTGTGTGCACTCACAAGCCTCAGCTAGGTGATGTTTACTTCCCCTCAATCATCAAGAACTGGGGAATCATCAAGATTGGGGAATCCTTCCCATTATCACCATCCATATGGAGGTGCCTTTATCCACAATTTTATTGCAGTTTTGCAGGTTTTTTACAACAGCTCACCTCCTCCTGCCTCAGTTTCTTGCTTTATAGAATGGAGTCAGAGATATCTACCCATTTTTAATGATTTCCCTGGTATTAAAGATGGCTAGTACTTTATACATGATTGCTTTTTAAAGACTCTATAATTTTTATACTAGGTTACCCTGATTTAAAAAGGAATAAGTTTTCCAGAATTTATGATTAAAAGCTATTAGCCACAATCAGATTTATGGTAAAGCCATATGTTCAGTGCTCTGTTTACACAGCCATGTTTATATCCTCTCTCTGATGTTTATTGCCAAGCTTTAAAGTCCTGCCCATTTACTGTGGTTTATTTCTTTTTTTTTTTATAAGAGCACAAGGCAGAAGCTGTGAAGCATGAATAGACAGAGAGATCCTCTATCTCTTTCATGATATGAATATTTACAGAAAGATACCAGCAAGAATAAGATTCTGTGAGCTAAATGCTAATAGGAAATGCCATCAGATACAGACAGGGCACACAGGATGATTACAGCAAATCTAAGGATAAAGCTGTGTAAAGAAAGACACATTCTTTATGCCAGAGCAGCTGGATCAATTTTAGTTTTCTGATAAGCATCTTGTGTGCAATTGATTTTGTTATAATCCACTATAGAAAAAAGAAAAAAAAATGCCTCTAGCCTGAAACCTTATATGCTAAGATGCCAGATTTCAGCCTGAAGCCAATGTTTGCAAGTTTTATAACAGAAACACTGACTAATAGCGTAAACGATCATCACAAACAAGTCACTGGTTGCTGAAGGATTGTGGGGAAGAAAAACTCTCAATCCTACTTCATTAGGCAGTAATCCAGACAAATAATCTAAACCAACAAGATTTTGTATCTGCAGCACTGGCTAGAGAGATGGAAATCTTACTGATACAGCCTTCTGCCAGGGGTGTGTTATAATCAGTGATGATTGCATCTTCTCTGCTTACCAGCAAAGTGAGAAGAAGACATTGTTCTGATTTGCTAGAGGAGGAGCAAGGAGAAGGGCAGTCCAAGCCCATGGTCCATGTCAGAGGCTGGGTTATCTGATTCCAAATTTACTAACTTTATGCTAGACTATTATTGATTCTTGTTTGGTCCATGTCTTGTGCATCTTATCATTCATTTAGAATCATACAGTTGTTTAGGATGGAAATGACCTTTAAGATCATTGAATCCATTAATCTAACACTGTCAAACCCATCACTTAACCATGTTTATAACCAGCACTATGTCTATTCATCTTTTAATGCCCCCCCGGGATGGTAACTCCATTGTTTCCTTGAGCAGCCTGTTACAATGCCTGACAATTTTAATTTAAATAAATTTTTCCTAACATCTACCCTAAACTTTCTCTGATGGAACTCGAGCCCTATTGCCTCTTCTGTGGGAGAAGAGTCCAACACCCACCCCTTGCAGGGAGTTCTAGAGAGAGAGAGGGTCTCCCTTCAGCCTTTTTTCTCCAAGCTGAACACTCCCAGCTCCCTCAGCTGCTCCTCACAAGATTTCCTCCAGAACTCTCACCAGCTCCATTGTCCTTCTTTGGACTGTCTCCAGCACCTGAATGCTTTTCTTATCCTAAGAAGACCAAAGATGGATGAGGTGGGGTCTCACCAGTGCCCAGTTCTGGGAGGCAATCATTGTAATCACCTTCCTAGTCCTACTGGCTACACTATTGCTGATACAAGCCTGGATGATGTTGGCCTCCTTGGCCACCGCTGGCTCATATACATCCAGCTGTCAAATAGCTTATCAAGACCTGATAATAGATTATAGGAAGCAGCTTTCTGAGCACTTCTATCAACTCTCTCAGCACCCTTGGTGATGGATACCTGGTGGATTCCATCCAGACACATAGACTGCAGCAGGTTATTAACTATTTTCCCCTGGATTATATGGGCTTCATGCTTCATCCTGTCCTTTTTGTCCACCTCAGAGTCCTGGATACCCAGAAAACAACTGATCTTGCAATTAAAAGCTGAGACAAAGAAGGCATTAAGTACTTCATCATTTTCCTCATCCTTTGTTATTATGAATCTTCTGGAGAATTTCCTTAACCATTTCTTAATAGTCTTTTATGATAGTATCTTGGTTAAGCTTTTGTTCATCTTTGGATCTTCTCATTTTCACATTGTGTAACAACATCTTGTAGTCTTCCTCATTTAGAAAAGAACTCAGGCACTGAGAATCTGATAAGCTTGTATGATATTTTGCTATAGTCACCTTTAATGCCAACACAGAGACAATAGTAGTAAGGAGAGCAATGGAAAGCACAGCTAGTATGAAGTCAGGTCCTCTCCTTTCCATGGCTGCCCTGAATGTCTTCAGTTGAAATGTCATGTCTTCACATGAAATTTGGTGATGGGAATTGTGACAGAATAAAAAGGAAGGAAAAAATGAAGGTAAACTTGCATTGAAAACTTTCCCTTGCTTAGATGTTTTTGGGGCCATAGGGGGTTTTGCTCCTCATTTTTAAAAATGTGCTTTATCAACTAATGATGTCTTATGTCCTGACACTTTCTCTTGGTGGCAGAGAGAGGCTGCAGATGTTGGTAAGATTTACAAGATTCGGATTGGCCATGATGGGACAGGCATTGGGGATGGCTGGTTCCTGGAGAGTGTCACACTGAAGAGGCTGAAATCAAAGCCATCAGATAAAAAGAAGAAGAAGAAAAAGAAGAAGTCTGATGAGGAGGAAGAAGAGGAGACCAAGGCAGAAGAAGGAATGGATGTCTATACATTCGTGGCACACCGCTGGCTGGCTAGAGATGAAGGAGATAAGGAGATTGTGGTGGAGCTGGTGCCTGAAGGAGAATCTGAGCTGGAAGGTAAAATATCAAGAGAGAATATATGTTTGTGTGTGAATAAAGCATCTATGTGAAGGACAACAACCATTTTGTTGATAACCAGGTGCTTTGTGGGAACATTTATGGACCACCAGCCACCCCATTGCCTCAGGACTGCAGTGTAGGATGTGGTTTGGTGGATCAGTGGGGAAGAAGATGACAGTGGTCAAAGTTAGGTAGAGGATGAAGGAGACAGACTGAAATGGGAGATTCTCAAAGAATTTCTATAGGATTCTCAAAGACTTTCCTGGGACACCTGATTCAAAAGTCCCACAGGCTACCACCATAGCTAGGACTTTTGTAAAGCTATAACCATTTACATCATTCATGACAAGGGGCTGGAGCAAGATGGAGCTGCTCATGCTTTAAGAGAGATGCAAACAAACCCCAGACAAAATCTCCCTTAAAGCTGACTATGCCAGCATTTTGTGGCTGTATGCCTTCACAGTGAGCCATGGATTTGATAAAATATGGCTGTTTCCTGGCTCCTCCTGATCTGTGCTTGCAATTCTACTTGCAGAGAATACATATGAAGTCCACGTTCTCACTGGCAACGTGTGGGGAGCTGGGACAGATGCTAATGTCTTCTTGAGCATCTATGGTGTAGAAAGAGGAGATACGGGTGAGCGTCAGCTGAAAAGGTCAACAAACCTCAACAAGTTTGAAAGGGGCCAGGTAATGCACAATAACTCACTCAGGCAAGCCAGAAATCTGGCAGAGCTCTATCAGTCATCATGCTGGCCATTCATTACAGTCTCTTCTCTGCAAGGCTTGGCTGCCTCCTTCCACTTAAAACTCAAATTTCTCCTATTTCTTTTAAATGTATTTTTCAAGGCAAAATGCTCCTAAAACATTTTCCAGGGGAAATAATTTGGACAATAAGCTGAATACCAATTCTACACTGGGGCCACTTTTTGCATCTGCTTGCTGCAAGAGTCTTGGTAATAATGTTTCAAGCCAGGAATACTTGAAAACCACAAACTTTAAATTAATATCGGAGAGTGTTTGTGAGGCTGCTCAAGTATGTCAGCATTTCGATTGCAAATACAATTTCAAATGTTCTATCAGGGAATAAAAGCAATATTACACAGTGTGCTATAATTACATCACAATCCAATCCCATTAAAAAGCATCTCCTGCAGATTGAATATTTGCCATAAAAATGTTTATGAACAATTAGCAAGCTCCTATTACAGCCAGGAATCATTCAAGGAATAATTCTGAATAGTGAAATGTTACAGAAACAATAAGCAGCTGTGGAAAACTCACAATCACACACACAAAAAGAGCCTCGGATTGTTAAATAAGCTGTTAGCTGTGATTTATGAGCTTGGCACCAGTGGAACTGCAACCTGCACGTGGTTCTTCACTCAAAGGGAAGAGCACCAAGCTGCCAATGTAACAATCTCTGCTCTGGGGAATATAAACCCGAAGTCTACCAACAAGTTAATCACATTAAGATATTCAAACTATTATGATAACAAGGTCCATCCTGTCACACCAATAGAGCTAATAAATGAGCCTCATGTTTGTAGTAAATGACAATAGAAAGAACTCTGTAGTTAGAAATAAAGCACATGGAGGAGCACAAGAGAAGACAGGATTTGTTGAGTTGGAAGGGACCTTCAAAGGGCATCTAGTCCATCCTCCCTGCAGTCAGCAGGGACATCCTGCACTAGATCAGGTTGTTCAGAGCCTCAGCAAGCCTGGCCTTGAATGTCTCCAATGGGCTCTCCACCACCCCTCTGGGAAACCTGTTCCAGTGCCTTACCAATCTTATGGGGAAGAACTTCTTCCTGATGTCCAATCTAAACCTGTCCTGCTGTAGTCTCAAGCCATTTCTCCTTGTCCTGTGTCTCCATGTCCTGCCAAGCAGCCCCTCTCCAGTTTTCCTGTAGCACTTTCAGACACTGGGAGGCCAATGTGAGGTCTCCCAACAGCCTTCTCTTCTCCAGGATGAACAATCCCAACCCTCTTAGCCTGTCTTCATGGAGCTTGTGTCAGCCTGGGGGAAACTGCCAAGTCTGAAAGGAAGTGAGATGGAGGAGGGATGAGTTAAAACTAGAGGAAGCTTAAATAGGGGATGAGGTAAAGAAAGGGGGGAAGGGTTATGCAGCTCCATGGCTGTTACTGCCTTTTAGGAGCCAAGCACGAGTGTCAGTGGGAGACATCACATCTCTGTAGTTATTTTAGTACATCCACCCAAAGAACACAGTGGAGACTTACAAAAACCTTTGGTTTCAATGGGAAAAAAGCACTATCCTTGGCCAGTTATGCCTGCTTCTCCCCCTTTTTGTAAATGACAACTTGTCTTTTGCCTTGTGTGCAGGTAGATGTGTTCACCATCAAAGCCATTGACCTGGGGGAGCTGAAGAAGCTGAGAATCCGCCACGACAACTCTGGTGCTAGCCCAAGCTGGTTCCTGGAGAGGGTAGAGATTGTTGACCTGAAGGAGAGCACCACGTGAGCAACCTTGATCAGAAAAGGGGGCACATTCTCAGGAGCTTGCAGGACTGTGGGAAGGCAGAGTTGATGCACAAGGGCATTGTTGTGGTTCCTCACCAGTTCTCAGACATCCTTTGGGAGACTCATGATGATTGTGCTGTTAATACTCAGTGTGGGGCCATTCTGGGGTACCACTGTGGGAGGTTCTGCTGCCCCAGCATCTCTGCAGTATGGGAAGCAGTGGAACTTGGAAAGTAACCTCAGCTTTTCTTCAGGGAGGGATCAGGAAGAAGTCTCCTTGTAGAGCCTGCATTTGTGTGTTTCCCTCACAGCATTCCACTCTGGAAGTCCTTGACCTCACTTTTTCTCTCTGTCTTTTGCACCTAATGCAAAGATCTGGCCCAAAAGCAAGTCCTGATCTAAGCAAACTCTCCTGATTCTCACAGCCAGCTGGATGAGCAAAGCCTAGGCTGTTAGAAACCTGAAATACTGGCTTGCCTTTGAGCTTGAAATCACATGCTTAGAAAATGCATAATGTTATGTATGTTATTACTGCTCACAAGGACCTCTTAAGGTGGGTCTCCTCTTTATAGAAATGAAATGAATGGGAGACTGAAAGGTAGGGGAGGTATCCTCAAGTTTTTTAAGTTTTTCTGCGCATGAGAACTAAAATGAATCAATCTGCTAGGGCCAATACCATCTTCCAGAAACAGTATCTTCCAGTAAGTGCTCACTCTCCTGTTTGTTAGTTTAGTTCCCACAAACAAGACCAGATCTCAAGGATGAAAACAAATGTATTGTTCAGCTCTCAATAATTTTGTTGGTTCTGTTTTCTTCTCATTTTTACAAGTCTCTGATCTGTGTTTATGTTATTTAAGCCTGTAAAGTCCTGTGTAAGTGCTGGTTGCTGCTGCTCTCCCTGCAGGTATTATTTTCCATGCCAGAGGTGGTTGGCAGTCGAGGAAGATGATGGTCAGATTGTCAGGGAGCTGGTCCCAGTGGATGAAGCATTTGTAAAGAAAGATTCAGAAAATGATGGCCAGTCTCTTGCAACGCTGGGCCTGGAGCAGAAAGGTTTCTGTCAGACTTGTGTTTCTTCCAGGGAGGGGTTGGAAAAGAACCAAGTTATTAGCACTGCCAATGGCAATTAGCATTCACTAGGCTGGAATTCTGCCCCAGCAGACAGTTTTCAGGTGTGACTGAAGTGTGAAGTGTGGCATCAGCCAGCAAGGAGTGGACTCACTCATTTTTAGTAATTTTAATCATCTTGCAAGGCTGGACCCAAAGTGAGCAAATTAGAAAGATACATAACATGTTCAGTCACAGTCTCTTGACTGAAATGAGTATTTGTTGCTAATATCTAAGGCACAAATCCCAGCCATATTATAACATGGTTTGGAATGATTGAACACTTCAATGTGAAAAAGAGTAAACACAATGAGAGAAAGGGAGGGAGGCTGAATTTGTCTCTCCATCCTGCTGCTTGTATCCATTGCCCCCCAAAATAATTTTGACATGTGGACAATTTGGATGGTAACCACAGAGCAATGACAGATCCCTAGGACATATGCTCAAAGGTGCTGAGTGCCCAGCGGTATCTTCACTACCAGTCTTAAACTTCCCCTTCTGATGCCTTTGAGCACATAAAAAAAACATTTCCCCAGAATTTTATAGCCAACTGGGTTCCACAAATTGTATATCCCTTCAGTTCAGAAGGATCTTCTGGCTGAGCAGCATCTTGGAAACACATTTAACTATGAGAAAAATCTGACAGCTTGGAAATCTTGAGTAGGTTATTTGCAGCAGGGTGAAGACTATATTTTTTTACTTTCCCACAATTTTCATGAATTTACTCTGCTTGCTAGATGATGGTGCAAGAGAAAACCTCCCTAATGATGCTATTGTGAAGGGTGTGTTCATGAATATGAGTGGTATATGTCAATGTGCACATACTTTCTGGTATGTGCTATATGCATGCATCTTATTTAGTGTTACAGGAATAAAGGAGAGGAGGAGGGTCATGGAGTTTTTTAATGAAATAACATTATTGAATGAAGGCTTGAGTGTGTCTCTTATCAGTAGATATGCAGAGAATGTACTAAAAGACTGGAGCAGCAGAAAACTCTGCAGCCAGATAGCCCAGCTCGCCCCAGGAGCTCCACAGCCCACCACAGGAACTAGAGATTACAACGTGACTGTAATCAGTCAAAATAAAACTCAGACAGAACCCAGATAAGCAATGAAGAACAGAATTAATTCCTGCTCAGTCTTCACACTGTAAAATTAAGACATTTTGTCTGACAGCTAAATCTACAACATACATTGTGAAAGTGAAGACTGGGGACAAGAAGAATGCTGGGACAGATGCCAATGTCTTCATCACTCTCTATGGAAGTAAAGATGATACAGGTATGGATTCACTTCTCTTCGTTGGTCTCCTCTCCCCAGCAGCAATGATAGGACAAGACAAAAAGGTCTCAAGGGGAGTTTAGGATAGACATTAAAAGAAAGGTTTACACTGAAAGGGTTATCAAGCTTTGGAACATTCTGCCCAGGAAGCTGGTTGAAGTACCATCGCTGGAGGTATTTAAAAGAGGGGCAGACACAGACCTTAGAGATGTGACTTAGGGATGTTTTTTTTCAGAGTTGTATTCATGGTTGGACTCAATGATCTGAAAGATCACTTCCAACCTGGGCTATTGTATGGGCTGAGCAGGATAGCATCTCACTGCTGGATACCTGAAAAGACAGGTCACGACTTCCTTTTGTTTCCTTAATTCCCATTCCTCACACCTCTTTAGCACAACTTCATGTTCTCCAGTCTCTGCATACCTCGTGATAACGAGAGGGAGGGGGGAGGGAGGGAGCAAACCACCAGCTGCTGTAAATCACTGTCGAACATTGTGATGTTGATTTACACCAGCTGCCGAGATCCAAAGGCTTTCATTTCAATTATAGAAAGAGCAGAGTTGACTGCGGACTACATTACTGGGTAAGGAACGTGGTGAGTGATTTGCTTTCCTCAGCAATGAATCAGCACGTTGCTGAAACTCAGGCTCTCTTCTCACTTTTCCGAGTGGTCCAGAGGTATGTTGAGCAAATCCTCTTGGAAGCAGCCGAGCTGTGTGTGCTGATGCCTCTGAGTGACAGGGAAGAGTGATGGGTAGCACCAGTTTCTTTATCTGTGAGCACAGCACGGCAGCATCACTCCTGTGGCATTGCCAAAGGATCACTCAAGAAAGGAATTCTGTACTTTTTGGGTGTTGATGCAGATTTGGGTGCTGGGGGAAGTGGGGAGAAAGGTAATATTTTGAGATTAAAAGCATTTTTTTTTTTTGCATTTCCCCCTCCCCTTCTCACTCCCCCTCCCCCAGCTCTCCCACTGCTGTTGACATTCCCAGAGGATTTGTTTCACATCCTGAACAATGTCCCTTTGCATCTCCTCGACAGGGATAGTCAGCCTGAAAGCCTCAAAGATCAACAAGAACAAGTTTGAGCGTGGGAAGGTAGATGAGTTTACAGTGGAGTCTGTGGACATTGGGGACCTAAAAAAAATCAAGATAGGCCATGACAATAAGGGTAAGATAACCTGCTTTGCAGTGTGGTATTTCTAGTACACTAGGCATGTTTGCTGCAAAAAAAATAACCTACCTCCAAGACCCCAGGAGTAATTTACCTTTTGGTGATGGATCCTTGCTATCACTTTGCCTGTTGCTGCTCCTGGCTTTGCTACCAATGCCATTCCCATGGTTGTGGCAATAAGAACACTGGCATGCAATTTTGCACCCTCTCCCTCTGTAAAAGGGGCTTTAGTTTTGCAGACACTTCTTTGGAAAGATTCTCAGTCATCACCAAACCCCATATTTTTTCTCACCACACATGGAACCTATCGATTTGTCACATTTCTCTATCAATATTTTCATTGCTTTGATCATCAAGTCTTGGCTGCTTTAGAGACATGGTGGCATCTCTACTGTAAATGAGGGAAGCAGTTGAAGGACACATGGTTTCTTTCCTTATGTGGCACCAAGAGACATAGTTGTTGATAGCTCTTCTCACTTATTACAAGTGACAGAGTAAATAGGACTTCCGCGTGCACATCTTTAACCTGACACATATAGAAATGTAAAGCACATTACCTCAAACCTGGGCTGTCTCATTCAATCATCTTTATGGTATCTACTCTGTTTTTCCATCAGCTAAAGAGAGGATGACTTATTTCTCAGCAGCCCGTAATGCAATGATTCATTTGCTGCAGCCATTGGAGGCTCTGTGGGTTATTCACTGTTATCTCTCCAACCACAGGTAATTCAAATGGCTGGTTTCTGGAATGGGTGGAGATTGATGCCCCATCACTGGGACAGTGCCTCAAGTTCCCTTGTGGCCGTTGGCTGGATAAATCAGAGGATGATGGAGCCATCGAGAGAATTATCTTCCCTGCAGAACTACAGACAAAAGAGTACATCCCATGTGAGCAGAATGCCATTTCCCCAGGATACACCCAGCATTGCAGAAGTTGAAATCTCACTAGCTCATGCAGCTTTAGAGGCTTGGCCTCTCCCTTGCACTAGATTTGGAAAATTTATAAAGAGTCATATGGCAGCTATTCCAGTTACTGCAAAAAGGTTCCTCTGGGTGCTCCAGAGCAATGTTTCCTGTATTTGCCAAATCAGAGAGTCACTAGAAAACATGTTGTAGCCAATATGACAGTCTTTTTGCCGTCTCTTGCCCTATCATATCCATGTTCTCAGCCCATCCCAAGCTGTCTTTCTCATCTCCATTTTCCCTTTAATATTGCCTCATTCTAAAATTGCTGTTTCTAGTGTCAATGAAGATATTTTGGTCTTGCTTTCAAGCCTTGGTTTCCCAAATGCACACCCCTCTTTTGCTGGAAAAATCCCAAAGTTTCTTCACTGTGCTGCTTTTTTGCTACTATTGCACCTGTTTGCCTCTTTTAGTGTTCTCCAATTTTTCTTCACCCTTCATTTCACATCCCCTAAATAAGTGTCTTTTGGGAGCTCTTGCTGAGTACTAAGCTTTTAATTTTCCACGTCTGTTTTGCACCTCAAACTCTTCCATTCAGGCAAGTTCTTTTCATGTCTCTAGAATATCAAGAGTCTGATAATGTTTCTTGAAGCAAATGACTAGACACATTATTTTTCTTATCTTATGACCCTCTCTTTCCCTTTTTCACATCTGCCTCCTTGACTGTGTGCAGCAAACTCACAGCCCTGTGAATTTATTTGGCTTGTCCCAGTCCAATCTGCTTAATTTCAAGTTGTTGATAAATAGTTCCTGTCTCATCTTTGGGAAACTATCAAAATTGTCTTTTCCTTTCATTGGGTTGGATGCCATAATGATGAGAGATGAGGTCTGGAACCTGAGAGTTGATTTGCACCTCATACCCTGCTAGGTGTTTCCAAGCTCACTCTGAACAGGAGATAAGTTGTTTAGACATAAATTGTCTCCTGGGATGTGTAGCAATAGGACAAGGAGGGATGGTTTTAAACTGAAATAAGTGAGATTTAGATGACATATTGGGGAAAAAAGCTTTTCTGTGAGTGGGGCTGAGTCACAGTTCCAGGTTGCCCACAGAAGTGTGGCTGCTTCATCCCTGGAGGGGTTCAAGGCCAGATTGGATGGGGCTTGGAGCAACCTGGGTTAATAAGAGGTGTCACAGCCCAGGGAAAAGGTGTTGGAACTGGATGATCTTTGAGATTCTTTCCAAGCCAAACCATTCTATGATTTTATGATGTCATTATATTGACAGCATCAAAACCCCTATCTCCTGCAGTTTAATATTCAAAAGTTAGAGCTGCCAAATCTCTCTCCTTCTGCCTTACCTTCCTTCTTCATAAGTAGTTGTGAGAATAACCTCACAGTAGACTATCAGCTTCTTTTACCCCCTCTTTTTTACTGCTAATACTGTGGTTCACATTGAAAGTCTCCTCCACACTGGCTGGCTAACCCCTCAACATCCAGATCCTCATATCCAGCAGTCTGTAAGCTAGAACAATTTTTCTTCTCTGAAGATCAGCCAAGGTCCTCTCTTTGTGCCTTCCTCTTGCTTTGACTGAGCTATTTTTTATATTTCATGTCTTTCTTTCCCTAAACTGCTTGGAGCAGAAGCACAGCTACTCTTTGCTTCCATCCTCCCTTTTGTCAATCAAGTGGGAGACATAATAGGCTATGTCAGAAAAGATACATCAATAGATAGATGCAGTGAATACATTCATAGGAGACTTTGCACGTGCTTCTTGTACAGTTTTTCCATCTTATCCCAGTCAATATATATTTTCCTGTTAACTGTAGAATTTGTTGGTAAGGGTTTCTGACATTCTGTACCTCTGTAAAGACCTGATTTTTATTCGAGTCCACCTTCAGCGTGTGAGCTTAAGTTCTTTTCACCATCTGAGCTGTTCCCACTGTGCAATTTTTTATTTTGCCCTGTTCATTTTGGGCTGCATCAGAAGAAACATGGTAAGAAGATCAAAAGTGGTGATCTTATCTCTGCTCTGCCCTGGTGAGACCCCACTTGGAGTTACTGCCTCCAGCTCTGGAGCCCTCAGTACAAGCAGGATGTGGATGTTGGAGAGGGTGCAGATGAGGCCATGAGAATGCTCAGGGGGCTGGAGCCTTTCTGCTACAAGGCTGAGAGAGTTAGGACTATTCAGCTTGGAGAGGAGAAGGCTCTGAAGAGACCTTCTAGAAGCCCCCCAGTACCTGAAGTGGCCTAAAGAAGACTGGGGAGGGGCAGTTTGCAAGGGTAGGGTGTGATAGGAGGAGGTACAATGATTTGAAACTAGAACAGGGCAGGTTTAGATTGGGCATCAAGAAGTTCTTCAGCATAAGGTTGGTGAGTCACTGGAAGAGGGTGCCCAGAGAGGTGGTGGATTCTCTATTCCTGGAGACATTCAGAGCCAGGCTTGCTGAAGCTCTGAGCAATCTGATGTAGTACAAGATATCCCTGCTGGCTGCAGGGGGTTTGGACAAGATGGCCTTTGTTCATCCCTTCCAACCCAACACATTCTTTGATTTCATGATTTACCTCCTCCTGGCTTCCTATCAGCTAACCTGGGGGTGTCTGTTGGCCAGAGGTGAGTGAAATGGTTTGATTTGTTTTATGGTGACTCCTGCCAAAACTGTTTCACACCCAGCAAATGATAATAACGTGTCATGGGCAAGTCCAATTAAAACCATCCCCACAGGGATACAGCTATGAAAGCACCATGTACATGAAATGGGCTGCTGGCAGCTGAAAGCTGGGTCCCTGCTGACCTTCTCATGGTGCCTCTTTGCTGATTCAGTTCTGAGCCGATGTTAATATTCAAGCAGCAAGAGCAAACGCTGCAGACCTTGGCAGAGAAGATTATTTTTTAATTCACAGAGCATAGCAGCATGTGATTTCTGGTTTCCAGGATTTTTTCACCTCGCCCTTCCCCCACTCTTACAGCTCACTTGCAGAACAGCAGAGCAGACTCCATCAGGTCGAGCAGAAAGAATATTCATAGAATCATAAAATAATTTGGGTTGGAAAGGACCTTAAAGATCACCTAGTTTCAACCTCCTGCCATGGACAGGGACACCTCCCACTACACCAGGTTGTTCAGTGCCTCACCCAGCCTGGCCTTAAACACCTCCAGAGGGGGGGCATCCACAATCTCTCTGGGAAACCTGTTCCACTGTCTCACCACCCTCACAGTAAAGAACTTCTTTGTTCTCTCCAGCCTAAATCTACCCTCTTCTAATTTGCAAGAGTAAGATGGAGAGAATCAGATCCTTAGTATGTCTGAGGCATGAATTTGAAAGAAAAGGAATAAAAGTAGCAACAGTTCACACATACTGGGCAGTATTCAAGGACCATATCCTCCAAGCCCTGGAGATGTACATCCCAAGGAAGAAGATGGGCAAGAATGCCATGAGGCCTCCATGGATTAGCAAGGAGCTTCTAGACTTTATTAGATGATTCTATGCTGAACACAGACTTAACTTTGAACTTGTTCTTAACTATGGGGTTTGAACTCGATCATCTTTAAGGTCCCTTCCAACCTGAACTATCCTATGATTCTATGGTGTTGCATATAGGCTACAGAAAATACAATGAAGTCTCATTCTGCTGACTCTCCATAGAAGACAACTTCTTTATCTCAGCTCTCCTAAGCACTGTATTTAGGAAGCCTGGATTTTTAAAGAATATTTAGACCCCTTATGCAGTATCAGAATTACTCCAGATATGGTGCCAGAAACCTTCTCTCTACCTTAGCAGAGATGCTGCAGCTAAACCCCAGCACAAAGTGCTGCAGTGGAAATTTCAAAGGTGACTGAAGTGGCTGAGTTGTATCAGGGTGCTGATGAAAAGAGGTTGAGAAGACTGTGACAAAGCATGGGAAATGTGGAAGCTGGGTGGGTGATGCATGAGATGGGCAAAGACCAGAACTTGCTGACAGTGCTGGGAGACAAATACTGGGTTTATGGGTAGTGACATGGACTAGAGGGATTGTGCCTGCTTGGAGAAGTGTCTGCAGCTAATCAGGGGTGCCCAAGTCTCACCCAGCAGTTTTTTATCTATAGATTTAAGATAGGCTTTAAAGGAGATGGAAGCAGGATTCAGTTTATCAAACCTAAATGGTCTTACCTGAATTTACATGTCCTCATGGCAGTGGTGTGCCTGAATTCCCACTGTCATAGAATCACAGAAAGGTTTAGGTTGGAAGGGTTATTAAAGGTCATCTATTTAAAACCCTTGCCATTGCAAGGACACTTCCCACTAGACCTGATTGCTCCAAACCCTGCCAGCCTGGCCTTGATTGCCTTGATTCTGTGATTCTATGATCATCAATAAATGTTGGATCATTGGCAGAGGTTGGATTTGGAGAATGATTCAGGTAATCCTAAGGAAGATGCCTGTATTTGCTTGTCTGGCTCCTTCTTCAAGCTGAGATGACTGTAGTCATTAAATCTGGAGGTGCACACACCTATCTGACGTGCAGACATCTTAATTCAGGTGTCTTACCCTGTCACTATGCACCATCCCACCTTGGAAAATGAGGATACTCAGCAAATCAGGAGCAGAGCCACATTCTTACTCTTGGGTCAGTTTTATTCTAGAGGAAGGCTGAGATCTGCTCCAGCAGGACTCAGAAGTGAGAAACTGTGAAGACAGAAGAGAACAAAAGGAGGCATCAGTTTTTGTGGTCATGGAATATTCTTGATAAAGCAAAGGTACAAAATAAGAAAGTATTTGTGGACATGAGCCCTACTGTTCTGCAGTCACCATTGATCTGGTGGTAATTATCCTGTTTGCCTTGGTGAAATGGAGAAGATGGTACGTATAGAAAACTAGGTCAGAGCAGACAGCAGAGGGTTTTATTTCCTTTCCTGACTATTGATTTTTGTCACTCACTTAGTAGTGAAAATAATAGATTTTTTTCCATCAGTCAGACTATTTGAATATTGACCTACTGCCTCCAGTTGGTTTAATGTCATCCATCTGCCCAGTTGCTTAAAAAATTGTGAATTCAAGTTTTCTTTCAAGGCACTGGCTGACAAAGTAAACCCTGTTTCAAGAACTTCAGGCTGCAGGTGTCAACATACTGAGTGCTTTCCAAGCATGTCATTAACCCCAAAATCTCAATAAATTAATATGCATTAAGGAAAATTTGCCTTATATAGTTAAAACATTTAGTATTTCTCATAGCACTGATAGACTGATAACTGGATGACCACAAGTCTGTGATCCCTAACCTATTTTCCCTTTAACAGATGAGTTTTCTGACAGATTTTGCTTCATTAAAAACGTTTGCATGTTGCTTATTAACTTCTGCTGGTTTGTTTCAATTTTCCACTTGCTGTTTCCCAAACCAGTTGTTCCTTATGAGATCACAGTCTACACCAGTGACATCTTTGGAGCTGGCACGGATGCAGATGTCTTCATTGTTCTCTATGGAAGTGATGGGATCTGCACTCAGCAGAAATCCCTGTGTCTCAACAAGAGGGAGCAAAGGATGTATTTTGAAAGGAACTCAGTAAATCAGTTCATCGTGGAGGTAAGATCAAAGGCACTCACTGTCATCTTCCTTATCTCTAAGGGGTTTAAGAAGAGAAAATGCAGTGAAGTGAGAATTTTTTGGGTGAAATTGTTTAGCACTTCTACACAAAGAATGTGGTCCAAAACTCTGTTCTGCAGCTGACTTAACTCTGTACTGAACAAAAGGAGACCTTTTCTCACTGACCTCTACTTAATAGCAACTCAAAGGTATCAATATGTGGTGAACTTGTGCACCATGTAAAGCCTTGTGAAGGCTGGTGTGATTTTATCAGAGCTGAGGTGGACTAATACATGGACATGGAGGCTTGTCCTTTTGGGTAAAGTCAAGAATCACTTTAGAAGACCTTTACACTGTAAAACCCTGGAGACATTCAAGGCCAGGCTTGATGAGGATCTGAGCAACCTGATCTAGTGCAAGATGTCACTGCTCACTGCTGGGGGGTTGGACTAGATGGCCTTTGAAGGTCCCTTCTGACCAAACGCGTTCTATGATTCTACATAGAATCATAGAATAATTTGAATTGGAAGGGACCTTAAAGATCATCTAGTTCTAAACCCCCTGCCATAGGCAGGGACACCTCCCACTACACCAGGTTGCTCAGTGCCTTGTCCAGCTTGGCCTTAACCACCTCCAGAGATGGAGCATCCACAACCTGTTGGACCACAGGTGGTAAAGAAAGAGTTTCCTTTTCCATGCATGCCAGGTCTAACACATCCCTCATTCTCTTCTCACTCTCATTTGTTTGCACGTTTGTTTTGTCTTCCAGTTTGCAGTACTTTGAAAGGTTAATGGGAACCAGAGGCTTGCAGTACTGCTGGCAGGGGTAGGGCTTTTTAATAAGATATGTGATGGGAGGACTAGAAATAATGGATGTGAATTGGAAGGGGGGAGATTCAGGCTAGACATAAGAAAGAAATTCTTTATAGTGAGGGTAGTGAAACACTGGAACAGGTTTCTCTCTGGAACCCAGAGAGGCTGTGGATGGCCCCTCTCTGGAGGTGTTTAAGGCCAGGCACTGAGCAACCTGGTGTAGTGGAAAGTGTCCCTGCCCATGGCAGGGGGGCTGGAACTAGATGATCTTTAAGATCCCTTCCAACACAAACTATTCTATGATTCTATGATTCTTGTGTTTTTAGTGCTTTTGCATCATTTCATGTTCCTGTATCAGCAAATCAAGTTGAAGTAACTGGCCTGTGGTGCTCACTATTAATGCAGCTCTTCATTAGGGATGGAAGTCATTTACTCAAACTTTAATGTGACCTAAGGAATTGCTTGAGAGAGTCCTGTGCATAGCCACAAAGGTGATGAAGGGATTGGAGCATCTCCCTTCTGAGCAAAGCCTGAGAGACTTGGAGGAGACTGAGGGGTGACCTCATTAATGTTTATAAATATGTTAAGGGTGTCAGGAAGGTGGAGCCAGGCTCTTCTCAGTGACATTCATTGACAGGACAGGGGGAAATAGGTGCAAGCTGGAGGTTCCACATAAATCTGAAAGAAAAATTGTTCATGGTGAAGGTGACAGAACACTGGAATTGGCTGCTTAGAGAGGGTGTGGAGTCTCCTTCTATGGAGACATTCAAAACCTGCTTGGATGCCTTACTCTATGGCCTTATCAAGGTGTTCCTGCTTGGGCAGGAGGATTGGATTAAATGATCTTTTGAGGTCCCTTCCAGCCCCTGAGTGTGATTCTAAGCATCACTGTCTCTTTCTGTATCTTCAGAGAGAGAGATCATCACTTTGCAGCAGACTTCATGATTTTTTAATACCTAAGTCTAACATCTTCAAAGCTCTTACGAAGTATTTCCTGAAAACAGTAAAGCACATCAATGAGCTTGTTTACATCTACAGTACAGAGTATTTCCTATTCATAACATCTGAATTTGTGAGAGGCTAAAATATATTGGCAGTGTCTTTCGGTACTCCTTTATGTTCCTCAGTTTCCCTCTATAGATGTAACAGCAACACTAGCTTTGTAAGGGACTGTAGCATCTCTCCTGTGTTTTGAGTTTGGTTTGGTTTTGTAAAATAATAGATGGCAAATCTTAAACCAAACTTTTTAACAAGCCAAAGTGCTCCCACAGCCCACATTGTTGTCATATGGCATGAATCACAAAATAAATCCCAGAATGGTTCCTTAAAAACAAAGAATAGAATTTATTTTGATGGTGTTCCCACACGGTTTTTCATAACAGAAGTTGCATTACTCCATAGGTATAAATCTTAAACTGAGTGTTTTTGTTATTTCTCTATTCCATGAGATTTATTTTAGGCTTGGTTGAATATGAAATATCAGTGCTTTTCCTAAAGGAAGTGAGTGAAAATGCAGTTTGTTCTCCAGATTTACATCATATTAATCTCCCCCCATCTTCATTCTCTCTTCACCATTTCCTCTTGCTGCAGGAGATGGGAATGAAGCAAAAAAATACTCTTTTTTTACCTACTTGTGTAGAGCCATAATTTAGACTTCAATAGAATTTAAAATATATTTAAAATCGAGGATTTCAGGAAACACAAACTGAGAAATGTCCATTTTTTGCTTTAGTGTTTTTAAGTTTCTCTACAATTTTGTATATTACAAAAGAGGTAGAGACTGATCTCATCTCTGCTCCCAAGTGATGATTTACTGGAGAAGCCTGAAGAAGGGGTAAAGACCACTTCTTCTTTAACATTGTTCTTTGCTGGTCAAGAAACACTCTATTGCTACGTATTGATTAAAAGCCTCACTGAAAGATGAGTGTTTGGACAGGACAAAAGAAGAGAAAATAATTTCCCTCCAGTGCATACTTGTGTGCATGTATGAGTTTTTAGAAACGAGCTTGGATCATTTAATTATTTTGCAATGACACTTGAGCTGTCTGAAGTCAGAGCAGGGATGGTGAAGTCAAAACCCATTTGTTTGGAGCCTAGACACCATGAATAACACAGTCAGTCTCACTGAGTTGAGGAGTCTTCCAAAGTTGAAGATGACTTTGCTTTGGTATGGAGCAATCCTGTCAACTGGGAAGGGAAGAAGGAAGAAGACACCAGTGGTGCAAGTTGTGATGTTCAGTTTTTCTCATCTTTCCAAGTAAAGAAGACACCAGGTCCCTATGGACAAGAAGAGAGCTCAGAGTCCTTCTGCATGCAAGCCTTCTGCAGCCTTGTTGGTTTTAAAGGAGAACTATATAGAAGCTTATGAGAAAGCTTAAAGGAGAACTATATTGAAGCTCACACTGAGACAAAGACAAGCCATTCTTTAGGAGCTGCTAGTGTTTTTCACATTCAAGATTCTGAAAGATTCTGATTCATTACTCCTAGTAACAGCTCACTCAAATAGTGAGATCATAGAATCATAGAGTTGTTCAGGTTGGAAGGAACCTTAAAGATCATCCAGTTCCACCCCAGCCCTTGCAGGACAAGTTCCACCAGACAAAGTTGCTTCAGACCTAGTTCAGTCTGGTCTTGAACCCCTGGCATGGAACAACCACAGCTTCTCTGGGCAACCTGGCCGGGGGCTCACCCCTTGGGCTCACCTCCTCAGATCTCACCTGAATCTCCCCTCTTTCAGCTTAAAACTCTTTCTTCTTGTCCTATGGTTACACATCCCTAGGAAAAAGTCTCTTTTCAGCTTTCTAGCAGGTTCTCTTCTGGTATTGGAAGACATCTATAAATTCTTCAGCCTTCTATTCTATAGGCTGAACACCACCAAGTCTCTCAGCCTGTCAAGATGAGGTATAAAAAAGCCAGTAGCCACTTCAGATAAACAGGATCACTATCTTGTGCTCACAATAGCATTAGGATGCTGTGGCAAAACAGGAGAGAAAATATTATTAAAAAAACCCAGGCAGTTAATGCTCTGTTTTGCCCTCAAATTTATTCTTCCTGTGTTATAGAAGTGCAAATAAATGTTTTCAAAGAAAAGGGATAGCAAATGAATAATATAAGATACAGCAGCATTGCAATTTCTAAAAAATTACCTTCATTCCCACTCATACAGGGGAGCCTGAGATGCAGAATTGCTCCTTTGCAACCAAATCTATCTCATACAGTGGGTAATTTGTGTAGTGCAAGATTCTCTCCATTTTTTGGAGCAGAAATCCAAGGGAATCCTTTAGCTAAAGTGAGTTAGGGCGTAATGGGGATCAGCACTAATATTTGCTCCTCTACGACTTCATAATGACTGGAAAAAATAGAAAATAAGCTAAAAATGAGCATTTTTTTTCTTTTTTTTTTTTCCTGCAGTTGGAGGATGTTGGTGACATTATTGAAAAGATTCGCATAGGGCACACAGGTGGAGGGATGAACTCAGGATGGCATCTGGACCGTGTGGCCATTCGGAGGCTACTGCCAAATGGGAA
The DNA here is from genome assembly GCA_013400935.1 of Turnix velox. Lineage (NCBI taxonomy): Eukaryota > Metazoa > Chordata > Aves > Charadriiformes > Turnicidae > Turnix > Turnix velox. The sequence goes on from VZTY01022574.1 coordinate 50,386, forward strand.
GGTAGGCTGTGAGCCCCAGGGATGGGCACTGTGTTTCCATTAACAGTCACTAGTATNGCAGAAATCCAGGGGAATCCTTTAGCTAAAGTGAATTAGGGTGTAAATGGGCATCAGCGCTAATATTTGCTCCTCTGCAACTTCATAATGACTGGAAAAAATAGAAAATAAGCTAAAAATGAGCATTTTTTTTTTCTTTTTTTTTCCTGCAGTTGGAGGATGTTGGTGACATTATTGAAAAGATTCGCATAGGGCACACAGGTGGAGGGATGAACTCAGGATGGCATCTGGACCGTGTGGCCATTCGGAGGCTACTGCCAAATGGGAAGGTAGGCTGTGAGCCCCAGGGATGGGCACTGTGTTTCCATTAACAGTCACTAGTATTTCCCAAAGTGAGCCTTCTACACACAGAGCATGATTAACAGTGAAAAACAGCTCCCCAAAGAGCAATCTGCACTAATGAACTCACTTGAGTTTGGGGATCTGGGGACCACAAACATCTATCAACCATGTTTCCTTCTTCAGAAGTTGGGCTATAAGACTCTGCAGTTGTTGCTTTTTAAACAGTGCAGTTCTCATAGTACATTTTGACCAGAAGAGAGTTTTTTCCTCCTGCCGGGGAATGGGAGCAAGGCAGTGGTGTTGCTCCTGAACCTTTTCTACACCATGACAGTGGTGGAACACTAGAATAGGTCACCTGGAGATGTGGTGAGGGACCCATCCCTGGAGAAATTCAAGGCCAGGTTTGCTGAGGCACTGAGCAACCTGATCTAGTGCAGGATGTTCCTGCTGACTGCATGGAGGTTGGATTAGATGGCCTTTCAAGGTCCCTTACAACTGTGACTCTATGATTCTATGGTGATCCTAATGCTTATCTCACTTCCTCTTTCAAAGATTCCAGGATATACCTTCATCTCTGCCTCATGATCAGCCCAGAAGTCTGTCTTGAACCCTCTGCACCATACCTCTGCATGTATGTACTGTATTACAGAAGAGAAGACTTCAGGGAGACCTCATAGCAGCCTACCAGTATCTGAAAGGCTACAAGAAAGCTGTGGAGGGGCTGTTTGCCAGGGCATGGAGCTATAGGATGAAGGGCAATGGTTTGAAACTAGACCAGGTTTCAAACCATGACATAAGTTGGACATTAGGAGGATGTCTTCAACATCAGGCTGGTGGGACACATGAAGAGGTTGCTCAGAAATGTGGTGAGGGCTTGCTAAGCCTCTGAGCAACCTGATCTAGGGCAGGATGTCCCTACTGACTCATGGGGGTTGGACTAGATGGCCTTAAAAGGTCCCTTCTAACTCTATGATTCTATGACTCTTGTGCAAGCTTCTTCACAAGCCTTCTGATTGTTTCTCATTATCTTCCTTTTGCCAGTCTGTTGCTATCAGACTGTGTGTTGACCAACTCTTGACATTGTTTTGGGAGACATTGCTTTTGTTACAGGCCAGAAAGATTAAGAGGGATGCACAAAGGTGTGGAAAACAAGAAAAAAGAGATTCAGGGCTGCCTCTTTCTATCTCTTAACTTTAGGAAGACCCTGGGAGCTCCGTTCTGGGTGCCCCAAGAGCTCTTCCATTAGCCCAGAAAAGGTTTCAGGGCCACTTAGCTCTTCAGTCAATACAGCAGCTTTGAAGGACAGGGAATCTGAGAAGGTGGAGGAAGGAAGAAAAGCCATAAGCATCTTAGAAAAACTGAGAGATTTACAATTCTGCTGATCTTTTGATTATGGCACGGGGAGGAAAAAAAAAAGGAAGAAAGCAGAGCCCTGCATGATGCCACTGATCAGCCGCAGGATATTATGACCTGCCACAGGATCACAATATGCTGCCAGTGCTTCTAAAAGCTGTGCTACCTGATTAGACTGCTAAGCTGTGCCTTGCTGTATCTGTAATGCTGCAATAGAAAAATGAGGTCAGTAACTTTTCAGATTAAATTGAAAGCAACTAGGATTGCTGCATGCCAGCGGAGCCCCGTCTTGGCTCGCCAATTATGTTTGATAATTATATTTCATTTGTTACGACTTGGAGAGAGGCAAAGGATGGACTTTTAGCACGCCATCTCCCCCTGATTCTAGCCTGGGGCCAGACTCAGGCTCTAATGAAACAAATCCTGTTCTGAGCTGAGAGAGGATTCCACCGTGGGTGACATAAAACAGTGCACTTTACGTCACTTAAATATTAATGCAATCACTAACGAGGAAACTCCAGTAAAAACTGTGGCAGTGACACGGTGATTAACAGCAATGATACAATTAACTCTTGTGGTAACTGCATATTATGCCCCACTGTGCAGCCACTCGAGTCCCTAGATACCCTGTTACCAAATAAACAGCCTTCATATCAATGAGACACACAGACAACAACATGAAAGTGTAGGAGCAGTTAAAAGCTGCAGTGAGATGATTGAAGTGGAATCTCTGCCGGGAGAAAGGAGTTTCAGCACTGAAGCTCCACTCTGGAGAGCTCTCTCTTCCCAAGCTGTTAGGTGGGGTTGATCAGTACTACTCAGCCTTCTCAGCTGGGATGAGCAAATATGAGTTATGAGGTCAGACAGCCCGTGCAGAGGTCAGGAGGCAGAAGTAGTCATGTTGGGTCAGCCATCACGTGCTGTCTTTCGCTTGTACAGCAAACTGAAATACTTGAAATCATCTGGAGAAGGACTTCTTACAGCAGCACTTAGTGATAGCATGAGGATAATGGCTTCAGACTGGGGAATGATGGATTTAGATGAGATCTGAGGAAGAAATTCTTTGCTGTAAGAGGTGTCGGCTCCTGGCCCAGATTGCCCAAAGAAGCTGTGGCTTCCCCCATCCCCAGAAATGTTCAAGGCCAGGTTGTATGGGGCTTCACCCAGAGAGGTTGTGGATTCTCCCTGGAGGTGTTTAAGGCCAGGCTGGACAAGGCATTGAACCACCTGATTTAGTGGGAGCTGTCCCTGATTATGTCAGGGGGGTTGGAGCTAGATGATCCCTTCCAACCCAAATTATTCTATGATTCTATGAAGCAACCTAGGCTTGTGGGAAGTATCTCTGTCCAGGGAAGGGGGGTGGGACCTGGTGATCTTTAAGGTCCCTTCCAACCCAAACAATTCTATGATTCTACAGGGTCAACAACTGCTGTTTTTGTCTTCCACCATGTTGCACAAGTTCATGCTCCCAACTGCCTTATGGATTTAAACCCTGCAAGCCTGGGATTAAACAGCAGCACTGCAGGGAGTAGCAGAGAGGAGGAGAAAAGGTGTTTTATTGACAGCTTTGGACTGTGGGGTGTTCAAAGGCTGGTTCTGCTGCAGACTCAAGATACTTGATCACATAAGATTGGTGGAGGGATTTGATTTCTGCACATCAGCTTGTCTGGGACCTGTGTGGGCTGGGACAATGACATGTTCTTTCCAGTGTAGCAGTCACCAGAATATGCCTGTGATGTTAGGTGGACAACCTATTCCTCCCTGACTACAGTTTCAGGGAGGGCAGGATCCAGCAGCTCAGGGCAGAACTGTGCAGTATTAATTACACAGCAATGACTTCATTCAGTATTGTTACAGTAAGAGCTATCCCCATCTTTCACTAGGTATTAGTATTTTACCATTTAAATACTAAAAATAGTGAAGAAATTACATTGCATTGCTTTGAAGAGTAATTATAAGAGAGTATTTAAAGTGGACAGTATTCACATCTATGTTAGACATGGAAGTGGTGGCACACAGAGGATTGGAAATAGCAGAAAGCCCCTGTGATACTTAGCAGAGAAATTATGAAGTTATCAGGGAAAGGGACAGTTTTTCTTTCTTTAGGTACTGTGAGATTAAAGCTATTTTCAGACTTAGGGGCTGTGGCCCTTTGTCTATGGAGACAGAACTCAGGGTGCTCAGCACTTTGAGAGCTGCCTGCCTCTTATCCTCTTGGAGGACTTACAGGAGTCTGCTCTTAACAATCAGTCTGAGATGGATTTTGTTTACCAACTGGAAAACACATGTTCCATTGTTTTTGTTGTGTTTGATGATAGAATTCGTATTTGTTTCCACCAAAGTGGAGCCAAAACAAAAGTTCAAAAATCAAATTGCTGGGGGTTTTTTTGTGTTTTATTTCCTCCTCCTCCTCCTAACGCCTGTATGGCAATTGCCTGGAAAACAGCTTGAGTCACAGAATTATGGGGGGCAAAAATGTTGAAGTATTGACTTGGAATAAAAAAACCCTACTGACTTCAAAGGGAATGCTGCCCAAATAAGGACTGATGAGGGACTGCAGATCCTCAGTGAAACAAAGTCTCAGCGGGAATGAACAGTCCTGATCAGGAATTTGCAAGACTGAAAACTGGGAAGAACAGAGATAGAATCATAGAATGGCTTGGGTTGGAAGAGACCTTAAAAATCATTTAGTTCCAATCCCCTGCCATGGACAAGGACACTTCCCACTAGACCAGGTTGCTCAATGCTTCATCCAGCCTGGCCTTAAACATCTCCAGAGAGGGGAGAACCACAACATCTCAGGGCAACCTGTTTCAGAGTCTCACCACCTTCACAGGAAAGAACTTCTTTCTTATCTCCAGCCTAAATCTCCCCTCTTCCAATTTTCATCCATTGCTCCTAGTCCTGCCATCCTGGACCTATAAAAAAGACCTACCCCAGCCTTCCTGTAGGCCCCTTCAGGTATAGATAAGCAACTATGAGGTCCTCCCTGAGCCTTCTCTTCTCCAGGCTGAACAACCTCAACTTCTGGACCTTACAGCCAGTCCCATGCAATTTATATGAATACTACTCCTTCAATGCTTCTTCTCAGAGTCCTCCTTTCTGGAGGAAATGCATTTCTCTATACTATTTTGGCTGTGCACCTACATTCATACAAACATGAGTTGAAAATCCTTTCATGGAAGTCAGAGTGTTTTCAAAGCAGAAATGTTCATGTGTGTTCACATTGTTTTGAAAAGTTTGTGTTCATGTTGTTTTGAAGAGATTGTCTCTGTTGTGTTTCCTCCAGGGCTCAGAAACCATCACATTTCCATGTGAAAGATGGCTTGCAAAGTCTGAGGACGATGGTGAGATTATCAGAGAACTGGTTCCATCTGATATTTTTACTGAAAAACTCATGAAGGATGGGACACTCAAGCAGATAGAGGAAGAAGTTGAGGACCCATTAGAAGGTACTGTAATCCAAGTTGTAGGTAGGGACCTATTAATTTGTTTTGTTGGAATAAAAAAATTGTGTACAGGGTTCAGACAAACTCACTGCTGGTGCAAATGTTCACATTTCCTTCCCTGCTTGTAGCCTTTCTGTGCAGTAATGGCATTATTTTCCTGTAGGGCATTTATAAAACTCTCACAGGCAACCTTTCACACAGACATAATTTTCTTGTCTACACTGATGCCTAAAAAAAGTCTTCTGCCTTGCCTTCCAGGCAATGCAAACACCTTTACTTCTTTGCCCGACCTCACCTTCCTTTTCTACCTGACCAACCTATTTTTTTTGTGTTTTTGTGGTTTTTTTTCTGCTGTTCTTCAGCTACATATGGAATTCTAAAAAATCTGGCTCTAGGTAGCCACCTCATTAGAGTGGTTTTGGGGAGAAGAATAAATGCTTATGCAGTTCTGAGGCCATCTTATAATGTGTTAACATTCATTGCTTGGCCTTCCTTGTAACTGGAGCAACTGAACAAAAACCTGGACAAAAGGAGACTGGGGGGAAAGCTCATCACTCTCTACAAGTACCTGAAAGGAGGGTGTAGCCAAGGGGGTTGGTCTCTTCTCCCAAGTAAAAAGTTACAGAACAAGAGGAAAAAGCCTCAAGTTATGTCAGAGGAGGCATAGGATGAATATTAGGAAAAATTTCTTCACTGAAAGGGTCATCAAGCATTGGGACAGGCCACTCAGGTCAAAGATAGAGTCACCATCCCCATAGGTGTCTAAAAGGTGGGTAGACAGGGGTGCTGAAGAACATGGTTTCATGGTAGTTTTGACAGTATTAGGTTGATGATTGGACTCAGTGATCTTAAAGAACCCTTGCATCCTAAATGATTCTATGATTCTTAGGTTCCAAGAGCTGAATTTTCATCCTAAACTCATTATTTTTTTGTATGCCCACCTATTCCTAACTCTTTTATTTCTAGGACTCCTTTTCCCTACTCCTTCTGCCCTTGAAGTTGAGGAACTTCCTACCTCCTCATCGGAGCATTTAGCTGCCATTTTTATTTTTGGTTCTGATGTCTGGCAACAAGACAATTCAACTGAGAAAATAGTTTCCCTCATGTTTGTTTTCTCTCAGAGTCAGATTTGCATTTGCAGTGCACCATTGTCAAGGTGGAGCTTATAGGTGTTGTTAAGTGCTTTCCATCACCAAGGCAAGAGGTTCCTTGTTTTAAGGAAGGATAGAACCAATGCACTTTGCCCTGAGTTGTGCTCTATCCTCTTTTTAGGAACTACATGATAGCCCAGAGGGGAGTTTTTTTTTCCCCTCACAGGGGCAAAGACAGTTTTAATATCAGTTACTCAGTGTGATGACTGNGGAACTTCATGATAGCCCAGAGGGGAGGTTTTTTTCCCCTCACAGGGGCAAAGACAGTTTTAATATCAGTTACTCAGTGTGATGACTGCTAGGTGCCTGCATGATATTTTCTTTAACCTATAAACTTCTGTAGCTTTACCTTGCATTGTTTACCTTGTGTTAACCAACTTGGTTGATTAATTACTTTCTACTAAAGGCAAAGCCTTAAAATATGTTTTACAAATCTATGTAACAGGATTTTGGGGAGTCTGAAGGTTTCATTTGGCTGGGAGTTAGGGACAGCTAGGGAATTTCTGCTACAGGTGGGAATTTAATCTTCTGCAACTCTGTGAGAACTCGTATATCTTGGGCAGTGACACAGCTTGGATGACAACATTGGAAAAATCAGGTTATGTTGCTCTGTGGATCCTCTTTTGTATAGCAAACTACTGAAGCTCTGTAGGACCAGCAGGCAAAAACCAGAGGGATGCACTGACTAGTTAGAATACCTGCTCTGCTCCCTTCCTTACTAATGTAGCTGATTTCTCTCTGATGTTACAAGCTGTAACCTTGTAGGACATGATGTGGAGAGGCAAATCAGAAAACATAGCATTGCATTGAGCCTGATTAATGGTCTCAGGTGATGATCCCAAACCCTTTCTTAGAGAAATCAATGAAAATGTTGCATGGATAATGAAGCAGAATAGGTCCTGCTTTACAGGGAAAACTAGATACTGAAGAAAAAGATGACGCAGATATAGTTTTTTACTCTGTTAATGCACAAACAAGAATCTTAGCTAAGATTCTGTGCCTCTTCCTTATTTGCATTGCCCTGGTATTTGCAAGGAGGCATTCTCCAGGGCTTGTATGCCACCAGGGTAATCAGTCCCTAATTGTTTTCCTGGTGAGGATGCTTTTGATAACTGTTTGTTTTCCCTGCATAATTGGGAAAAAGAGCAGCAAAATAAAACCAGGAGTATTTAACAGGTTTAGTAAAGCACATTAGTGAAGATGTGATGAGGGCTTATTGGATCATCATTGAGCAAGCTGAAGAGAAAGGGTACTTAAGCAGTACAGCTCCAGCACTTCCTTAATTAAATACTGTCTCAGCAAAAGGACCCAGAAACCTGTTCTCTTTGTGTTTGGGGAATTTATAGAGATACATGCCATTAGCTATGGTAGTAATTGCACATCTGAATCCCTGGGGTTTGTTTATGGAAGATTAAGAATTCACAACACTGAATCACTTGTTCTCAGATGTTGGTCCCTTGAGCCTGGGTATGAAAAGGTGCAGAGTTTTCTCACCTCTATCAGCTTTGCATCCAGTAGTCACCATGATAGCTCCTTGCACTACTGTCTGTGAATTGTGTGATCAAAGCAGCATCCAGGCATTGACTAGATGGAGAAAAGTGAAGTCAGCAAATTTCAACCCAGTGATTCTCCAGTCTTCGGATCATTGCCAGACCCCTGGAAGGAAAAAGCATGTGGGGGTTTGAAAGCACAAGAACTGAGTGATAAGCAGAAAATTCAGGGACTGTTTTCTTAGGAAAACTCAGTATGTCAGTTGGACCTTGATAATTTGCCTGGGCCATAAATCCTATCTCCATTTCTTCCTGCAGTTCACACATACAAGATCAGCGTGTTCACTGGAGATATCTACGGTGCTGGCACAGATGCTAATGTTTTCCTCAACATCTATGGGGACCTGGGGGACACAGGAGAGAGGAAACTCAGCAAATCTGAAACAAACTTCAACAAGTTTGAAAGAGGACAGGTACAAACACAATGGGTTAATGGCATTTGCCACTCTGCCGTCTCTAATCAAGCGTATTCCTGACTATCTTTATGGGTTGAGTTTTTCCTGAGTTGATTGATTCCATTTACCATGTTCATTACCTCTTAAAATGCCTTGTATGAATTGTCAGCTGCTTGTTACAGGGGCAGGCAGTGCAGCAAATGGGGTAGATATTTCTGTCAAGTCACTGATAGACAAATTATGAGCTTGATCCACACAAACTGGCTTGAATTTTTAGGTGCAGATTTGAGGGTACACAAACCCTGAGGTTTCTCATTCCTGTAGCATCTATGCAACTGATTTACAGCTATATAGCACATACTGCAACCCACTGCAGTGCATGGTAAACTGATGTGACATAAACTATGTCTGTATTTATAAAAATAATTCCAAAAGTGATAGTCTATGCTTCACATTCACAGACCTGTATGGAGACACTCAGATATAATGATGATTATTATATAGATTGTTCATACAACTCTAACAGCATTAGTTTTGTAGTTTAACCATGCTGCAAAGTAGGAGCATGCTGCTACTCTCTCACTACCCCCACCTCCCTCCAGTAGGAAAGAGGAGAGATTCAGAGGAACAGAAGTGAGAAAACCCGTGGGCTGATAAAGACAGCTTAATAAATAAAGCAAAAAGCCACATCTGCAGGCAAAGCAAAGGAAGTTATTCATTCATTTGTTACATGGACAGGGAGGTGTTCAGGCATCTCCAGGAAACCACAGCTCCACTGCATGTCACGGTGACCTGGGAAGACAAACAACAACCACTTCAAACGTCACCCCATTCTTTCTTCTTCCTCAGCTTTATATAGAATCATAGAATGCACTGAGTGGGAAGGGAACTTCAAAGGCCGTTTAGTTCAATCCCTCTGCAGTGAGCAGGAACATCTTTACTAGATAAGGTTGCTCAAAGCCTCAGCAAGCCTGGGCTTAAATGTCTCCAGGGATGGAGCCTCCACCACTTCTCTGGACAGCCTCTTCCAGGGCCTCACCACCTTCATGAGGGACAACTTCTGCCCTACTCTGGTTTCAAACCATTACCCCTTATCCTATCAATACATGCTTTGGCAGTCACTCCCTGATAGTTTCATATGGTGGGCATGGTGCCACATAGCATGGGATATCCCTTTGGTATGTTTCCTTCAACTTCTTGTGCCCCACTCCATGCCAGCCTACTCGTTGTTGGGGTGGTGTGAGGAGAAGAAAATGTTTTAGTGCTGTGCACTTCTCAGCAACAGCTGAAACAGCCCTGTATTATCAACACTGTTTGCAAGATGAATCCAAACCATAGTCCCACTGTGAAGAAAACCAACTTCCCCAGGCCAAACCAGCACAATTAGAAAGAGAAATGTCACTTATACTTAAAAACAAAACAAAACAAAACAGTATGTAAAATGCCAGGCAATCAATTTTGGGTGTAAAAGTGACATTTTGTGCTGCTTCCCTCCCCACCTTAGTAGAATCAGGCTTCAAAACATATCCTTGCAGAACAATCTAATTGACTGGAGATGCCCCCTTACCTCACTGCAAAGCTTTTAGACAAACACCATCACACGAGAGGGAATCTGAACAGGTATTGTGCTTTGTAATCTTGGTCTGCTTTTGTCCAGTAGATAATCTGTTGAGAGCTCTTTAACAGAAGCTGTTGAACACTCTGCAGGAGGACACCTTTACTATACAGGCAGTGGACCTTGGCATTTTGTACAAGATCAAGATTCGTCACGACAACAGCATGTTCAGCCCTGACTGGTACCTGGAAAAAGTGGAGATCCTGAATGAGACAACAGAGGAGTCCTTTGTTTTCCTCTGTGAGCGCTGGCTCTCCAGAAAAAAAGAGGACAAAAAGATAGAACGCACTCTTTATGAACAGGTATGGGCCTGGCTTAAACCTACCCTGGTCCCACCCCACTGCTGCTCCATAATTCTACCATTATTGGATGTCTTCTTGAAGCTCAAGACAGTTTTTTAGTGATTTACACTTCTTTTCTTACCCAAAATCCGATTTTCACACAAGAGCTGAAAGTGTGACCACTCTCAGCCTGGAATCACTGCCTCTATTATTTGCAAATTTAGCAGGAGTCAAAACAAAACTCTGCAGCTGAGCATCAAATACCTTCAGATGATGTGTAGTGGAGTCTATTTCCCTGCTGCTCTCCATGCTGTGCCCACAAAGTTATGGGTCCCACTATAAAAATCATAGAATCATAGAATAGTTTGGGTTGGAAGGAATCTTAAAAATCATTCAGTTTCAAGCCCTCTGCCAAAAGCAGGGACACCTCCCACTAGATCAGGCTGCTCAGTGCCTCATCCAGCCTGGCCTTAAACACCTCTATAGTCCTCAAAGTCTTGAAAGTGCTCATAACCTTGGGTTCTTTGACTTCATCCTCACTTGGCTGGATGGATTTACCTTCTCAACAACTTCTTTCACCAATGCCAAACATAATATAGTTTATTTGCTACTGCTTAGAGCACTGAATGGGTTTTGGTGAAATGGACTTGCTGCTCACACATTTGCTGTTGCTCTACCAGGCTAATATAGCTAATTGGAATTCAAGGTGCGTGCACTAATTAAAATTAGCAAACAAGATTAATAGACCTCTCTCTTGCTTCTATACAGTGAGGCATAATAAGGCAGCTTATTATAAGCCCATTGTCTTTAAGGAGTCCACTTTGCAGAACACAGTGACATTTTAATTGACAATTAGCACTGAAATTACCATCGAGGAGCTTGGGCCAGGCTTGGACCTAACAAGAGATTCACCATGGATGAGGACTGCCATATGCTCCCTCATCAAATTCCAGCAGACAATGCTCTGAATTCTTGTGGTCACGTTGCTCTTGTTAATTCATCAGGAGGAAACACTCATCACAATTTATTTATTTAGTTAATTAATTAATTACTTGCACAACTGTGTGGGCAAGAGCCTCGCATTTAGGGGACAAAGACAAGCCAGCAGTGTGCACTCGCAGCCAAGAAGGCCAACCAAATCATGGGCTGCATCAAGAGGAGTGTGACCAGCAGGTCCAGAGAGGTGATTTTGCCCCTCTATTCAGCACTGGTGAGACCCCACCTGGAGTTACTGTGTCCAGTTCTGGAGCCCTCAACACAGGAAGGACGTTGAGCTGTTGGAGCAGGTCCAGAGGAGGGCCACAAAGATGGTCTAAGGGCTGGAGCAACTGCCCTATGAAGACAGGCTGAAGGAGTTGGGGTTGTTCAGCCTGGANGGTTGTGGATGCCCTCTCTCCGGAGGTGTTCAAGACCAGGCTGGACGAGGCACTGAGCAGCCTGATGTAGTGGGAGGTGTCCCTGTCTATGGCAGGGGGGTTGGAACTTGATGATCTTTAAGGTCCCTTCCAACCCAAACTGTTCTATGATTCTATGAATACATCTGCATGGACTCCTGGAATATAATAGATGGTCTGTATCATAAAGCTTCACAGCACTCTTCCTCTTAATCTCTTTGACCAGTCAATTAGTCTGACTGTGCCTTGACAAGCAAATTGGGCACTGTTTCACCTGTCTGCATTTTCTGTGGCTGCTGCTCACACAGGTAGCAGAGAAAAATTGCAACATGTTATTAAAGTCCATTAGGTCTATAATATTTTCATGTCATGCGGCCAAAATGGCCTGTCCAAAGTCACCAATGAAGCAAATTAATCATGGAATCATAGGGATAGAAGGGACCTTCAAAGGCCACTTAGTCCAACCCCCTACAGTGAGCAGGGACAAGCTACACTAGATCAGGTTGCTCAGAGCTTCAGCAAGCCTGGCCTTGAATGCCTCCAGGGATGGCACCTCCACCACCTTTCTGGGCAACCTGCTCCACTGCCTCACCACCCTTGTGGTGAATAATTCCTAATGTCTAGCCTAATCATGCCCTCCTCTAGTTTCAAACCATTGAACCTCATCTTATGACTCCATGTCTTGCCAAGCAGCCCCTCCCCAGCTTTCCTGTAGGTTCCCTTCAGGTACTGGTGGGCTAGTTTGAGATGTCCCTATTGCCTTCTCTTCTGGAGTGAATACTGAATGACTGGATAATGCATGACCTGCAGTAACTCACAAGTTACACTTTGAGCAAAAATCTACTTGGGATAGCACAGGCATTTTGTCTTATGGTGTTCCTGGAGTCACTTGGGAATAGCTGGCAATACCTGAGCCCCAACCTCATTACCTTCCTATATGTGCCTTCCACCTAGAGCTATGATGGTGAACGAAACAGCCTGGATGACTGCTCCCTCAGCATGTCAAGTCAGGACAGCAATGCAAACCTGAAGGAGACAAAGAAATCCAGCTTGGTCAAGGCAGCAGAAGAAGGATCATGTGAGCAACCACTGTGTTTGCTTGGGTGCATGCATGTGTTCTTGACTTTCAGTGCTTGAGAGGTTGCATTGGTCCTGGTGGAGAGAAAGGAGAGGCAGAACAGCAAATTGTTTCTCTTCATCTTATCTCGTGACCACTTTGGGAAAGTCCAGAGAAGTTGTATTTCTTCCTTTGCTGCTTTTCCTGTAGCTCTTTTGACCCCCAACAGTGAAATGAGCCATAAAGTCCACAGCAACTTCAATGTTTCCAGTTCTCTCCTATGGAAATTTGTGATGCTGTAGCACGTCAGAATTAATTTTTCCATTGTCAGCAGATGTAAGATCTCCAGGCAGTGTGGTGCTTTGGACAAGGTGACAAAGGTAGGTTGGTTATTTGAATTAGTTGGGTGGGTGATTATTCAAGGAGATGCAGTTTCCTGTTGTGGTGAGGTGAAAGGCACAGGATCCTCCACAGGCAGCTGCAATCTGAATCACATTACCTAAAGTAAAACTCACACCACCAAATATGGAACAGGAGCTGGACAGCATCATCCATAATGTCTCCTCAGAAAGAAACACACTGACATGAGGAATCATACTCCTTTTTCCTCCTTTTTCTCCACCAGCTTCATTGCAGTCAGCACTTGAGTAGTGGGGTCTGATGGAGTTAAGTGAAGAATTTGTCCAGGTTTTGTATAATTTTGTCTGAAATGTCCTTCAAAGGATCAAAAGCCCTTTGCAGTGAGAGGGACCGTAGTCAGGCTTGCTATCACTGAAAGAGCCTCCCTTGGATTATCAGAGGCTCTTTTTCACATGATTCCTTTAAGTAGCTTTTGCTGCTGATATCAGTTGGGTTTTTTTCCCCTCCTGTATCTCTTTGACCTACTCAAAATGATGTTTCATGTAGCTTATTAGATTTGAATTACCAAAGAAAGCTTTGAATTTCCTGGAAACTCATTTATCATGCCTACACCGTCTCCCCCTTTTTCAGGATCAGGCTAGTGGTGCCTCATCACCAAGGATATCTGCTTAACATGAATTCAAATGTTTTGCTGTAGAACCCTTCAGGGTTTTATTCCTTACTACATGTAGCTGAGTCACAGCAGCTGTTGGGCTGGGAGATGAGCAGCAGCACAGATACATCTCTTGACTATCAGAAAATGAGCAAAGAAAGAGAAAGCTCAGGTGGGTTTGTCCTTTTCCAGAAAGTGGTCTGTCTTATAACTAGGCAGAGGAGAAGGGTCTGCAAGAGTGGTTGAAGGACAGGGAATTAATAAAATCCAGGCTGAATTTTCTAATAATCAAATAACTGATGGGAAAAGTTGGTGGCTCCACTGTAGATTTCAATGTTAGGCCCCAATGACACAGCTGGATATAAAAAATTAAATAAATTAATTTGTTTCTGGCTTGCATCTGATAGAAGGAGGTGACATGTGATGGACTGTGTCTGAAAGGCCAGCTCTCATGCAGGTATGAAGAGGGAAAGTCATGCATGTTTTGCTTCTACCCTAGCTGTGAGGGAAGCCTGGAAGATCAATGCCCCAGAAGGGGAAAATATCCCAAGACCCTGGACATCTCATAATAATTCCATTACCATGTAGACTTCTTTTTTCTGTATTTATATACCTTCTGTTTAACCAAGCCTGTGTTCCAGGCTTACCATCTCTATTGCAACCACAGTTTGTTGTCACCCTACAGGGGGTCTTTGGGCTTTAGGTTAAGATTTTAGATGTTTCAACAAAATCTCTTCATCATACAAGAAACTGGGCAGTAGCTGAGTCACTTTTTATATATATCCACAGGAGGCACTAAATAATTAACCTTATCTTAATCATCCATGTTAAGTCAAGTTTAAAATTTTGTAATTGGTTTAGGAATTCTAGATAGTTTTTACTGACGTGGTACAAAGCAAGTCACAGAAGTGATTACTGCAGCTCAGCTGGTGCCCAGAAAATTGTGATGTGATGTGATACCTGGGTTTTGTGTCACACATCTTTGAGTAAGACACAGACATTTCTGAACCTCATCTGCAACTCATGTGTCTCAGGGCAGCCCTTCTTTTGTAATCCCACATTGTCCTCAAACAAAAAGTGATTCCCATGTTCCTTCTGATATTACTTCTGTGGTGAGACAATGGATAACATCTGCCCTGTTGGCGTTCCAATGTCATTCCACAAATAATGGGCAAGACATCAACATCTCCCATGAGAACCCCACTCCAGCAGAGCTAGGAGGATGGTTCCCATCGTCCCCATTGTGCCAGGGTGGTCTTTCTTCTCTGAGTCCTGGAGCTTGTCACAGCCACTGTCTCTTTTAGAGAGACATGGCCTCGTTAAAGAAACTGCATCTTGAAGGAATGTCAAGATAAGATGATGTCTGTCCTCCAGACAGACAGCCACCTCCTGAGCTGGATAAAAAGCCAGCTGTTAATTAGCTGATATGGAGAAGTAGGTACTGGGAGGTGCCAGGAAAAGGGAGTCACAGTTTAATCAACCCAGCTCTGACTGCTGTGCCCTGAGGGCCAGCAGGTGACTCTAGGAGCAGAGAAAGGTCCTGTTGACTAGTTAGATGAAAGTGGCCTAAAGAAAGGTTTGAGAGGGACAGCTTGCTAGAGCAAGGAGTGATAGGACAAGGAACAATGGTTTGAAACTAGAGCAGAATAGGTTTAGGTTAGACATTAGGAAAAAATTGTTCACCATGAGGGTGATGAGGGACTGGAAGAGGTTACCCAGAGAGGTGGTGTAAGCCCCATCCCTGAAGACATTCAAGGCCAGGCTTGCTGATGCTCTGAGCAGCCTGATCTCGTGAAGGATCTCCCTGCTCATGGCAGGACTAGATGGCCTTTGAAGGTCCCTTCCAACCCAACACATTCTATGGTTCTTCTTGCTTGCATCTGGCAAGGCTTCTCTATGCTGGAAAGATTTGGGGGGGTTTACAATCCTAAAGTAACAGAATTCCATGTGAGTGGGACACTAGCCCTCAAACAGTCTGATTTCTGAGCAGGATTTTCAGGAAATAAGGGACAAGGAGAGTTGGTCTTGAGGACTGGCTGTTGAGTCTTGCTGTGGCTGTCTATCTCAGATTTTGAATGCTTCCAGGTTTGAAGAAATTAGGGCTATGGGCTCCCAGAGAGACACAGGAGAGGTGAGATAGACACACAAAAGGATCACTTTTCTAGTTTTTAAAGAAAAGAACAGCAAACAGTGCTTCCTGCTGCCTAGCAGCAAGCTCCTCTGTGTCTCTGTATCCATTATTGAAAGTGGGAAATGATAACAATTTCTCACAGTTCTCATTTTTCATGTAGGAGTTTTCAAGTACTTTGGCTTGAGGATGCAACACAAGTTAGAAATGCTGGTATTTCAGTGAACTTAGTCTGACACAGCAGAACAGGATAAAAGCTGTATAAAAGAAAATTTTGTCCCTATTCAAAATATCATTTATTTAGAAGAGGAGTCTGGAGCTGTTCTAAACATGAACCCTCTACATATTTTTATAAAATCTGTCTTGCCTGCAGCTAAACCCTTTCTCCTGCTAATACCAGCAGCTCCAGTGGTTATTTTGTGAAGAATGGACTGCATATCATTATGCTGATGTGTACACTGAAATGTAAATGATATCATAAAGGGGAGAATAAGTCTTGCCTAATCATCAGTTCATGTTTTGCTGGTACACAAAATCCTCAAAATGGGGCTGAATGAAGCTCTTTGGGTTCTGCTCCATCCAGAGCTAAGAATGGATTTGGACAGCACGAATGCCTTCCCTGATACTGCACACACTTTCTGAGTTCAGTGTGGGTTTCTAGTGCAACCTCCACCCCAAAAATGTTAAGTTGTCATAAAACAAAACTGGATGTTAATCTCAGATTATAGAATCATAGAATAGATTGGGTTGGAAGGGACCTTAAAGTTCATCTAGTTCCAACCCCTCTGCCAATGGGCAGCGACAACCTCCCTCTAGAAAAGGTTGCTCAATGCCTCATCCAGCCTGGCCTTAAACACCTCCAGAAAAGGGGCATCCACAACCTCTCTGGGCAACCTGTTCCAGTGTTTCACCACCCTCACAATAAAGAATTTCTTTCGTCTCTCCAGCCTAAATCTCCCCTCTTCCAATTTCCATCCATTGCTCCTAGTCCTGCCATCCAGGACCCTATAAAAAAGTCCTACACCTGCCTTTCTGTAGCCCCCTTCAGTTATTGATAAGCCACTGTGAAGTTCCCCCTGAGCCTTCTCTCCTCCAGGCTGAACAACCCCAACTCCTTCAGCCTGTCCTCATAAGGAAGGTGCTCCAGGCCTTTGATCATCTTGGTGGTCCTGGACCTGCTCCAGACGTGATGAAGCCATGCTGAATTTCAGTCCTGAAAGTTTCAGAGGCAAGTTTCAGAGCTCCTAGCCCTGCCATACGGGTTTGAACAGCCCTGCACAAATTTTCTGGAGAATTAGATGAGTACCCAGCTTCTACTTCAGCACCACCCTCTCAACTCACCCAGAAGAGCTTTTGGAAGGCACTTGAAAAGCTGTCTGTGCTTCCTCCCCTTTGAACAGCTGAATTGAAATTTCTGAAAAACACAGGAAATCCTGCTAATTCCCCAGCCTTGGTCTGTGGATTTCTTTTCTCTGAATCAATTTTACGGTGCAATGTATAAAAATTTTGTGTAGCCTGCCTTTAACACCGGATTTATTCCTATTTTGCAAAGGAATGCTGAAACCCTGAGCTGCCCCATATGTGACAACAGCCCTTTAGCAACACAGAATGATTTGGGTTGGAAGGGACTTTAAAGATCATCTAGTTTCATCCCTCCTGCCATGGGCAGGGACCCATCCCACTACACCAGGCTGCTCAATGCTTCATCCAGCCTGGCCTTAAATACCTCCAAAGAGGGGGGATCTACAATCTGTCTGGGCAACCTGTTCCAGTGTCTCACCACCCTCACAGAAAAGAACTTCTTTCTTACCTCCAGCTTAAATCTACACTCTTCTGCATCCATTCTTCCTAATCTTGTCATCCTGTACCCTATTCAAAAGTCTTATCCCAACCTTTCTGTAAACCCCCTTCAGCTATTTAGAAGCTAATACGAGGTCCCTCTTGAGCCTTTCTCCTCCAGGCTGAACAATCTCAACTCCTTCAGTCTGTCCTCATAAGGAAGCTGCTCCAGTCCTCTGATCATCTTCATAGCCCTCCTCTGGACCTGCTCCAACAGCTCCATGTCCTTCCTATGTTGAGGTCTCCAGAAATGAACACAGTGACTCCAGCTGGGTTCTCACCAGAGCCAAGCAGAAGGTCAAAATCACCTCTTGACCTACTGTCCACTCTTCTTTTGATGAAGCCCAGGATTGGGTTGGCCTTTAATGAAGCACAAAGAACATTTGCAGTTCTACCAGGATGTTCAGTCAGTGGTGGTTTACCATGGAGTCAGCACAGATTTACTTGCCTTTATTGAACTGTGGGTAGAAGACCACGTTGGTCTGAGAGTCTTTTTAAGTTTAGGTGCTCAGTCTTATCTTTGGGAAGGACTTTGATGTAAATAATTTTTCAGCCCATTTGCTGATCTTTTCTCTCTTTGGGGGGAAAGTGGAGCTGCAGCAATAGGGCTGTCTAGGGAAAAATAACCCTTGGTGAATTCAATCCCAGGTGTGTTTGTCAAAGTATTCTCTCATGCACATTTGTAGCCCAATGTTGCGTGTTTGCCCCTTTCTCCAGATGAGAACAGTGGGATGTGGATGTACTTGGAGTACACAGCTGCTCCCTCTGATGTCCTGAATCCCTGGTTTTCCAAAATTCTTACGTAAATACATATGTGCGTGGGCTCCCTGATGACTAAACCCTTGTTTATTGCAGTGATCCCCTACCACATCACCGTCACGACAGGCACAGAGTTTGACTCCAGCACTGACAGCAGAGTGTTCATCATCATCATGGGACCACAGAAAGTGCAGACAGAGAGGTTGTGGCTGGATCTCCCACCAGAAAAGGATGAGTTTGCAGATGGCTCCGTGGAGAAATTCTCCGTTTGGGGTCTAGATGTTGGAGAGATCAAGAAAGTGGAGGTAAGTCATGGATGCAGTGCAAGGACAGCCTTTGTAGCTGTGTGTGTGGAATTCATGGCCAAAGAAAGCACATGCTCATTTTATTCTTAGCAGTGGAAGGAAAGGCACTTGGGACTAATCGGGATGTAATCAGGGATGTGCTAATGAGATTTCACATGTGTCTGCACCTGAAAATAAGCATGAAATATAAGCACCTGAAAATCCAGCTCACAGAACCCTTGGGAGGCAGAAGATAATTGTGAATTATGAGCAAGTTGTAGCACATCCCAGCTTTGTCCCATCTCTGGCACCACTTCTCCTCAGTCGAGCCCTGTTATTGACAGATGCAGTGAAGGTTCACAGGCTGCAGTCCCTCTCCCAGACTCTTTCCTAGTTGGTTTTTACACTGCTTCCAGTTGGGTTTCATAAATAGTGCCTGCAGTCAGAAACACATCTTGGATAATTTTCTAGCTAAACATGAAAATTGTTTTTACAGCTTGGAGGGCCCAGGCTTAGAAAAGGAAATTAATCATCGTTCATAAGTAATGTACACAAATAGATTTCGGCACAGCAGCCATTTTTTTCTGCTGTGGCTCAGGGAGACAGAATTTACATAAACTTTCCATCACCAAACTTAAACTTTGCATGAATCTTCCCATGTGTTTGAGTACATCTCTTTGTATGGAAGTTCCATTCCCTGAAAGCCTCCTCCAGCCCCCAAAAAGCTGCAACCCACAGCATCTGAGAGCTCCAAGATCCCATTCAATTTGAGTTTTGCACCATACTCTGTGCTGCAGAGAATCTACCTGCTTGTTTATTCAGAGGGAGACAAGTGAAAGAAATATGAGGAAAGAAATCCTATAGAATTAAAAAAAATCTTTGCAGTTGTTTATGCTGCTGTAGCAGCACTCCCATTGTCTTTCCTTCAAGCAACAGTCTGGCACCTTGAAAAATCCCCACATTAGATTTAGAGCTTATTATCAAACCATTTTCTTAATGCAGTCTAAGTGCCTGCCTGGATATTATGAGTATTGGTGCCATGTTCTAGGTCAGACTTTGAGAGTGAAGCAAGTACATAAATCCTTCTCTTCCAGACTATTTGCACATGTACTGGGATAAAGAGAGAAGGAAAAGTGTGTAACCCCTCAGTATCAGACAGAGAGAAGGAGCTGGATATAGACAAAACCAGAAGGTTTACTGGGAAAAATAAAGGGGACAGGATGAGGAATAGGCAGAAAACAGTAGAAAACAGAAGAATTGAGCTGGAAGGGAACTTCAAAGGCCATCTAGTCAAACCCCTTGCAGACAGCAGGGACATCCTGCACTAGATCAAGTTGCTCAGAGCCTCATCAAGCCTGGCCTTGAATGTCTGCAGGGATGGCACCTCCACCACCTCTCTGAGCAACCTGTTCCAGTGCCTCACCACCCTCATGGTGAAGAACCTCTCCCTCATGTCTAATTTAAAGCTTCCCTGCTTTAGTTTCAATCCTTTGCCCCTTGTCCTATCACTCCATGTCCTTACAAACAGACCCCAGCTTTCCTATAGCCCCTTCAGATACAGCAGAAGGTCTCTTTTGAGCCTTCTTTTCCTCAGGCTGTTTGAAACAGGTAGAAGCAAGGAAAAGGAATTATTTGAAAAGGATTACAAAAGGGAAAGAAGAGAAAAGATTGAAAATGCAGTGCAGGGAGCCAGAAAAAGAAATAACATGTAGTTTTCAAACTGGGTGATGTTTTTCTGCCCTCTTTCACCCCTCTCCTTGGTGATCTCACCCGTCTGCTGCCTTGCTTCTTGCTTATTTTTCCCACTTAGTTTGTAACCCCCATCTGTTTCTGGCCTTCTGCTGTCCTTCATGCAGTGCCCTCTGCTTGGAAGGTCTCTCCTTGTTGATCCACATCCCAACCATGACATCAATGTGCCAGTCTGCTGCCGTTGCCGTGGAATCAGCTTGTCTTTTCCTTGTAGCAAATTGCAGGGTTTGGGGACATGGCAGAAAATTGCTAGTTATCTGCTTGGGGGAAGTGAAGAACAGTTCGTGCTCGGAGCTGGCATTTGGTTGCTTCTGGAAGAAGCCAAGAAGTCACCATGTGCAAACAGCATAGTCTGGGGATTAGTTTTCCAGAAGCTCTCTGTACAACCCAGGCAGCAGACTGATGAGTTTAGCAGAGTAGAGAGAAAGGCTGGACAGGTTGAAATAGTTGAGGTTTTTCAGCCTGGTGAAGAGAAAGCTCAGGGGGACCTCAAAGTAGCTTCTCAATACCTGAAGGGGGCTACAGGAAGGCTGGGGTAGGACTTTTTAGTAAGATATGTTGAGGAAAGACTAGGAATATTGGTTGTAAATTGGAAGAGGGGAGATTTAGGCTAGATAGAAGAAAGAAATTCTTTTTGGTGAGGGTGGTGAGACACTGGAACAGGTTGTGGATGCTCCCTCAGTCCCTGGAGGTGTTTAAGGCCAGGCTGGATGAGGCACTGAGCAACCTGATCTAGTGGGAGGTCTCCCTGCCTATGACAGGGGAGTTGGAACTAGATGATCTTTAAGGTCACTTCCAACCCAAACTAGATGATCTGTAAGGTTCCTTCCAACCCAAACTATTCTATGATTTGCAGCATGATGCCACTTCTAGTTCTGGTGTTCTTCTTCTTCTGCCGATGCACCACAGTGAAGGCAGAAACAAGAGAACGTGAAGCAAATTGAAAGGAGCCCATTTGTACTTGTCTTGTAAGCCTGCAGATAGAATATTTAGCACTTGTGTACTTTAATAGACACTCTGACAGGAAAATAAATAATGCAATTTATTTGGCATGGGCACTGTATTGCGAAAACAAGTTTTAATATTTCTTCTACTGGTGAATGAATAAATCTGTGATTATTGGCTGCTGTTGCTGCAAAGGGACACAGGTCTGATCAGAAGACCTCTGAATTTCTAAAGTACCTCTGATTCAGAGCCTTTCTCCATTGCAAGTCCAGAGTAAATCAGAAGAGTTGATAGGGGCCTTCAAGGGTCATCTAGTCCAACCCCCAAAAGTGTGATGGAGCACAAAATACAGACTGTTCCATCTCTCACTGGTTAGGGACCTGATCCTGGAAGACCCATGGGCTCTCTAACATCCTCTACACCTTCCAGGACAAGTGAAAAACCCCTTTTTGCTACATATTCATAGAATTTCCTTGGTTGGAAGGGACCTTTCAGAGCATTGAATCCAACTATCAACCTAAGCCTGATAAAAGCCATCACTATGCCATGTCTCTAAGTTCTGTATCTTCCCTTCTCTCAAATGCCTCCAGGGATGCTGCCTCAGCTACATTCCAGGGCAGCCTGTTCCAATTCTCAAAGGCCTTTCACTGTAAAACTTCTTCCTAAAATCCAGTCTAAACCACCCATGGTGCACCTTGAGGACATTTCCTCTAGTCCTATGGTCTGTTGATTGAAAGAAGAGCCTGTCCTCCCCTTTCAGGGAGCTTTAGAGTAGGAGATCTCCCATCAGACTAGTTTTCTCCAGGCTGAACATGCCACATGCCCAGCTCCCTCAACTGCTCCTCACAAGGTCTTTGCTCCAGATTCCTCACCAGCTCTGATGTTTCTTCTCTGGACTCAATCTGGCATAATTTCCTTCTGACTGCCAGTCAAATTCTCTCCCATTCTCCCCCTATTTTGCATTTAGTTTCCATGTGGTTGTGAGCTGCCCATTAGCTCTGGTGATGTGAAGAAGTCCAGCAGTTCCTCAGGACAGTGAGAACCAGTTACAAATATTTTTCAAGCAGCCCAAAAATCTATCTGCCCTTGAAATTTTGGCTTTCTAACTCAGTTTAAACATCTCAGCCCAAACAATGTGTTGTGATAGTGGTTTGAACCTCCTGGTGCAGCCAGGGCTTTGGATTTTTCACTGTGTTGGCATAGTCTATCTAAAAGCTTGCTAGGACCTGTGAGACAAATCCCAGAGCTCCACTCTAAAAGGGAAAATGCAAGGAAGGCTCAACACTAGTGACTTTGTCCCAGACCTGACAACATTGTTCTTGGAGGCCATGGAAATCTGCTTGGATGGAGTTTCTCCAAGACAAATGAGTATGGAGGAAGCTTTCTCCTGGCCACTTATGCCAAAGGATTTAAAAGCAGCTGTAAAGGTCAGGCACCTACCAAAGTCTTGGAATGATACTTTAGGAGGAGGCTGTGGCAAACTCCAAAGAGCAGAAGACTTTAAAAGGCTCCTCAGGCTGCTCTGTTCCTCCCTCACAGCAAAACTTTCCCCACTGCCTCCTCTGCACTGTCCCATGGCAGGTCTGGAGAGGCTGATGCAGGCTCTTGGAGGGACTTCATGCTTGGAGAAGGGCAGTCAAACTGGCAGAGAGGCACTGGGGAGGCAAGTGTTATATTCCACTCACCTCATTCCCCAGGAATCCAAGAATTAATGGGTCCATTGTAGACTTGAATTTCCCTGGTGGTTAAGTCTAATTTTCTGCAGCTGCACAGACATTAGTATAGTAATAATACTCCTAATAGCAGTGATGGCTGAGATAGTCAGATGAAAAAGTTCACTTGTTGTGGGGGGAAAAAAATGGTGCCACAGATACATCACCCTGGATGAGTCTATTATTAAAAATTATATTCTGAGTGACCCTAAATATCCTAACAATTTAACAGTGGAAATAGTGAGAGCTAAGGACGCAAAAAAGACTTGCTGTGGAAATAATGCACTGTAGGTATCTTTTTTTTCCAACCTTTTACATACAGATCACTCATTGGTGTGACTGACTGAGTTTAATACCACCACTGAGATACATAATTATACTTTTAAGTCTGCCCTGGGATGAATTGTTCTTCTAGAGGGACAGATGAAGTTTCTTAGAGAAGTTTGCACCATTGGCATCCTCTTGCTGCTGAAATACCTGTAGGAAGATCACTTCTGCCAGGTTCATCCCCAGGGTGATTATAGCTCTCCTAACCTTACCTCTGCACACTTGGTCAGTGACTCCATGTCCTCTTTCCCTCCTGCCACCTCTAGTATTCTTCCTTTTTTTCATAAAAGTTATGTCAGGAGGACCTTGTTCACCCATGGAAGCTTCTTGCCATTCCTCTATGACTTCCTGCTCTCCAGAATGGACCATTCTTGAGCCTGGACAAGATGATCCTTGAAATTCAAACAGCTACAGATGTAAGCTCTGTCTGTTGGCTTCTATGGAAACCTGGAGCTTTTGTAGTTTAAGGACATGGGAAGCAAAGAAACATCCTGATTCATATAGTTGTCCTAGGCATGGATTTGTGAAAGGAGTGCTTGAGCAATACTCATGAATCTTTGTCTCCAGCTGCATCTTTCATCTTGGCTATGAAGCTTTGTATAACCACTTCTAAATGTTGCAGCATCAGTGGAAGGGGTTGGAGAAATAGGTTTACAGGAAGACAGAAATCAAAGGAGCAGAAGTAGAGTGGTAAGAGACTCAATGTGTTTTTTCAATAGATCAGTCCAATCTACCTTACCTACTTATGGGACTGACCACATCCCTCCTTCCCTCTGCAGGTGGTGCCCTGAGCTTCCCTGCCCAAATTATCTGGCATGTACACCAATGTCTTGCCTGTTGGGTGGCAATGGAACCAACTGTTTCAATAGCTCACTCCATTCCACTGAATAAGTGTGTTGACTGCTTTGTGCATGGTCACCTTTTAGTCCTTCATCACCAGTTAAACTAGAGCAGAGTAGCTTTAGATTGGATATTAAGATGAAGTTCTTCACAATGAGTATGGGAAGACACTCAAACAGGTTGCCCAGAGAGCTGATGGAAGCCCCATCCCTGGAGACATTCAAGGCCAGGCTTGATGATCAGCAACATAATCTACTTGAGGATGTCCCTTGCTGACTGCAGAGGGCTTGGAATAGGTTGTTTCTTCCAACTCAACACATTCTATGAAAAGCCCCAATCGGGGCCTCTCCTCTGAAGAAACTCTCTTCCACCAGCAGGTATTTTCTCTCTGTCTTTCACAGGTGGGACATGATGGAGCAACTCCTGAGAGCTGCTGGATGCTGGAAGAACTCACCATCATTGTGCCCACCAAAGGTGTCATGTATAACTTTGTCTGTAAGTGCTGGCTGGCCAGGGACAAAGGTGATGGGCTCACCTCACGAATCCTCAACATCCTGGATGCTGACTGTGTTAACATTGGCCTCAAGGTAGGCTCTGTGCTCATCCTGGACCTTTAGCTGTCACGGAGACCTGTGCTGATATTGGTTGGGTGTCAGTACTTCTCTTATACTTGTTTTACTTTGAGCCTTTTATCTGCAGAAGGTTTCTTCATTATTTCTTTCAAAAAATCTTTAGGAATTGATTTAATGTCATTATCTCCTGGAGGAATGGCTGGATTCAGCCACAGCACAGGCAGAGGGATGGGGTAGGGCAGAGCAGGTATGACACAGTCCAGCCTGTCCTCATTTTGTTATGGCTGTATCACCCCATGGGGTGGGAGCAGCTGCTAGATGAACACCTTAGAGCATTATAATCCCTTTGTGTTTTGTTTGAGGAGACACTTCTAACTCATTAAATTAGAGCAGGGGAGTTACCTTTGTCTTAGCATAAGTGTATTATCTTCTCTAGTATGGGAAAGGGAAACCAAACTCAGTTAGAAGCTAATAATAATTGAAATTTATTGTAACACAGAGATATTTGAGGGCTTGATCTTTGAAATGGATAACTGATTAAAGTTGAATAAGCAATGAAAAATACTATGGGGTGTTTTCATCCATACATAAGGAGTCTAAAGTGCTGTGTGCTCTGTCTTATTTCAACAGAGTACAAATTGGAAAACTGAGCAACGACGATTTTGGAGGCAAGATTTATAACAGAAATAACTGCCTGGATGAATGGCCCAATAATACTGTGTTTAATACCTGTATGGTCATTTATAATCTCTATAGATGTGTTCCTGTTTACAGTGAGGTTACACTTTCATAGTACATTAATTTCTAACTATGCTCCTCTCAGCTCCCAAGCTAAAGAAATTGCACTGAAATCCTTTCTTGTTCCTCAGTCACACAGAACTATGATAACATCTTTAGCATCTGTGAAGGCTTCAACAACTAAGCACATGTTTCAGTGGCAGAATTGACCTAAGAGGGGAAAAGAACTACTTCAGACTGAGCACCTTAGTTAAAACCTAATCTCACAAAAACTTCCCAGCAGTCGTTTCACCTCCTGGATAAAGTTTCCAGACTCCTATCAGTGAGTGGATGGCTTGCCTGTAGATTGAAGTGGATGTTAATGAAGTCTTATGTTCAGTTTTCCTTTAAAAGCCCAATCCTGAACATTTATTTTCATCAGCATGCCAGAAATAGACACATCCAACTAAATCTTTTTCTGTGATGTTGGGCCAGAAACTTGCTGAAAGGTTTGAAGGAAATCAGGGGAGATGTCTGAGACATGAAATCAGAAGCATGCATTTGACTTTCTGATCAGTCTCCTAGCTCAGGGAATTTGGGACTGTTCCTTCCTAAATAGCTGCAGTTAAAAACTAAGTTAAATCTTGAATTTTTAGAGTTCAAAGAAGACTGACACTTTTAATGTCTTTGGAAAAGTTAATGCTTTTTTGTCTTGCTTTTGCTTGACTTTTGCACAGCCACATGTACCCATTCCTACTTGATTTTCTTTTTGGCTTGATATTCTGTCTTGGTGCCTCACAGTGAGTAATTTGCCTCCTCAGACATAATGGAACTAGTTAAAGTGGTCATTAAAAACCTTTAATGCATTAGAAAAATATTTTTCTTCTCCTAACTATGCAAATGTGACACTCTGCTATGATTCGAAGTGTGTGTGGATGAATGTGTGATGGACAGGTTACTTGAGACTGAACAAACATGGGAAATAAATTCCCTGTGACTTTATTCCTCTGCACTCCTTATTTATGTGGCAATCACAATTCAGGCCAATAAAACTTGCCAAAGAGTGCACTGCTTGAAATATGGTGTTCTGGAGGCTGTTTCTCTGCATTCTTCCAGAGGTCTTGTTACCATAGGTACCATTTTGAGAGCATCTCAGTGGCCTCAAGTCTTAGTGTCACTGACAGCCACCAGGATATAACACTCTTTTGAAATCTTTTATTCAGAAATCTTATTATTCACATGTCAGGAGAAAAAAAAAAAGAAAAAAAAAAAGATAGACTAATAAGGAAAAAACGATGCAAAACACCTTTTCACAGGCTGACATATCTTTTAATGTACTGCACCTGGGAAAACTCTATATTCAATGCTGCAGCCTGCAGCCTGCATCCTGCTGAGAAATAGGATAGCTGCACTTTCCTGCTGTAGAGAACCTTCAGATGCATTGACTTTAAAACTATTAGCATTGTTGGACTAAATTCTGGCCAGATGGGACACTGAAAGCTTGGGGGAAACATTCTGCAATCAAGGGAAAGGCAAAAAAAAAAGGTGGTTTTGGAAGATGTTGTGTTAAAATGGCAAAAATTTGTTGCAGTATGGAGGTCTAGAATGATGGGAGGTGCCTGTGAGGAGGTGGCTTAAAGGCCATCTAGTTCCAACCCTCCTGCCATGGGCAGGGACACTTCCCACTAAATCAGGCTGCTCAGTACCTTGTCCAGCCTGGCCTTAAACACCTCCAGGGAGGGGGCATCCATGACCTCTCTGGGGAACCTGTTCCAGTGAGGTTCAACTAATCTTCATGTTGTCTTCAGTTGATGACAAACTCAACATGATCCAGCAGCCAAGAAGGCCATCCAAATCCTGGGCTGCATCAAGAGGAGTGTGACCAGCAGGTCCAGAGAGGTGATTTTGCCCCTCTCCTTGGCACTGGTGAGACCCCACCTGGAGTTACTGTGTCCAGTTCTGGAGCCCTCAACACANAAATTCTTTCCTATGAGGGTGGTGAAACACTGGAAGAGGTTGCCAAGAGAGGTTGTAGATGCCCCCTCTCTGGAGTTGTTTAAGGCCAGGCTGGACAAGGCACTGAGCAGCCTGATGTAGTGGGAGGTGTCCCTGCCTATAGCAGGGGGGTTGGAACTCAATGATCTTTAAGGTCCCTTCCAACTCAAACTATTCTATGATTCTTCTATTGCTTCCCAAGCATAAGGTTGCCAAAATGAATGTGTCTTACTCTGAGGCTGTCTAGGATAAGAGAACTTTCAGAAAAAGGTCACGGGATGGTGCAAAGAGGAAGGTCCTGTAGCATGTTTCAGTCTCTAACTTTGCCTCTGAGAGCCATGGTGTGGCAAGAAACCAAGATGCTGTGTTGTAACCATTTCTGGAGAAGAAAAAGATCTCCTGCAAAGCCTGTCTAGCCTTTTGTCCAGCTTTTGCATGATTTTAGGAGAGCTTTTGAGACCTTTTCATTGTTTCAAATCCTCACCAGATCCTTTATGAAGTCACAGTTGTGACTGGAGATGTTGAAAGTGGTGGTACCGATGCCAGCATTTTCATGACTGTCTTTGGATCCAACGGGAACACTGAGGAGATGCAGCTGGAAAAAAATGGAGACAGGTACAGTAACTTTGTCATTTGTGTGGGTCAGAAGTGGAGTGAGGACAGAATCCAGCCAAGAAGCATTTGAGGCTCTCATCACGCTCCTGAAACATAGAAATGGACTTCTCTTGTGTTTGGAGATACAGAATTGGGCCACAGTAAGTGTTGTGATGATGCACTTAACAGAGCAGAGGACAGGAGAGTACTATGTAGCCAGGGAAACCATCCGTGGTCATTTGCAGAAGTTCAATTTAACTCATTCCTTAGTTACTTTAGAGGTAAACATTGTGAACAAAAATATGAACTGTTTCTGTATTGACTCCAAGAGGAACTGTGGATGCTGCAGGAAGCCATGGGTGCAATTTCTGAAAAACACATCTTTTAAAGAAAATTAAATTATTTAAACGTTACTTAATGGAAATGCATTAACAGCTGCTTAATGACAGACAGGCAAACCAATGGGGGCACATGCCTGCCTTGGTAAGTGCCTGTGGTGTGATGGTGGTGACCCTCTCCCCATTTGTTCCTCCTGTTTGCTTTCCTGGCCAGGTCTCTGCCAGCTTGATCCAGAAGCCACCTGAGGCATACCAGGTATCTGAGAAGATACCTGAGGGTCCTGATGAGAAGAAGATTTCTCTTTTCTTGGGCTCTCTGCCATGTTAATGTAACTGTGAGGTTTTGTAACTGAGCTGGCTTGCCTGCAGCTAGCATGAAAGGGACATGAGGTGCCATCTCTTTGCCCATTTGTGGCCTTGCCATGAAAAGAGCTGCACTGCATGCTCTAATTCGACTGAAAAGTTGAAATCTCATGTTTTCTTCATCATGGGCATCTTAAAAACACTGTAATCCCAGTCTGATGCCAGCACTTTCATAAGCCAAAAAAACACCCACATGCCACTGATGCATTTCCTCAAGCTTTCCTCTTCCTTTCTAGCACCTCCATCAGTGCAGAAAGCTTTGGCAGGAACAGCCACAGCAGTAACTAGCTTTTAGATATGGGCATCATCAGCCTCAGATTTCATTGATTGCCTTCCTGTCATCTTATTCAGCAAACCATCTCCAAAGCTTCAGGAGGGCTGGGACACTTGGCCATGTGGTTTGAGCTCAGCTTGTTGGCCTCTTCCCCACAGACTCAAGGCCATGAACTTCCTCCACCATGGCTTTGTATGTCATGTGTGGGCATGATAGTTGAAGATAAGGCTCCCTGCACAGAGGATCTTTGCTCAGGAGATGTTTTACTTGCAGCTACCACAGCAGCGTGGGTGTCTGGACAAGCATTTCCCTGGGCACTTCAAAGAGAGCTTTGAGTTGGAAGGGACCTGCAAAGGCCACCTTAGTCAAATCTCCTTGCAGTGAACAGGGACATCCTGCAGCTAGATCAGGTTGCTCAGAGCCTCAGCAAGCCTGGCTTAGGATGTCTTCAGGGGTGGAGCCTCCAACACCACTCTGGGCAACCTCTTCCAATCTCTCACCATCCTCATGGGGAAGAACTTCTTCCTCATGTCTCATCTAACCCTGCCCTGCTCTAGTTTGGAATCACTGCCCTTTGTCCTATCAGTCCATGTCTTTGCAAATAGCCCCTCCCCAGCTCCAGGTACTGGTAGGCTGATGTGAAGTCTCCCCAGAGCCTTCTCCATGTATTTAGTTAATAACAAGCATGAGCCTTGTTTGCTTTGAAAAAAAGAAATGATAGCAGAGGTGCTGCTGACTGAGGTCTCCATGGGAAACACCTCTGAGTCATGCTAAAAGACACAGCTCTTGGTCCCTCTCTCCATCACAGAGAGACATCCAATGTCAATAGGTTAGCACAGTGCCTGGCTACCAGTGACATCCTCCTTCCAAGACCCCAGACAATTCCAAACTCATCTTTCTACAACCATTTTAAGCTCAATGATTCATTCTAGTAGGAGGGAAAATGGAACGCACCTGGTTCGTATTTAAAATTTAAGAAAAACTCACATGAGGTAAAAATTAAAGGAAAATTCACATGGGATAACACCAATCAAAAAAAAAACCTAATGGGGACCAAGACATCTCCAAATCCTTAAGAGAAAGATTGAAATACTGATCCAGCTGGCCAGGCAAGTGATACCCCTGACTATGTGGCCGACGAAATCACATCACATCTCTCAACACAGGTGGGATGGATAACTTCTGCTATGAAGAGGCAATAGTGGAAGGCCACAGAGTGTGCATGTTAGTTGCTTGGGTTGTCTCTTGTCAGTAGATCTGCAGAAAGTGATGAAAACTCATTTGGGCTATATAAAGAAGGAGGATGTGTAAAAAACAGCTATTAATATGTCAGTTTCCCTGGGGAGATATTAATTGCTCTTTGGGTTTTCTACTGGCACGTCTCTGCTAGCTGAGGATGATCTGCATTCAGACTTCCAAGTGTACAGAGCTCTCCTCATAGGATCAGCACCCCCTTCAGAGGGGACACATCCCCAAATCCACACACCCCTTGTTTTCATGCCATTCTCTCTATTATTCATCCAGCTCCTAACAACTGGCTGCCCTGGGCTCTTGTTTGCCAGGTGAACTTTACCAGCCCTTGGGCCAGCAGCCAGGGATGAGTGAGAGACACTGCAACAAAACAGTGAAAGGTTCTTCATCTTTATTGGGGCCATCCAGTGCCAATTCACTTGTAGCAGCTTAGTGCATTACGAGGAACAGTCTGACTAACCTGCTGCAGATTTAAGGCAATTTCAGCTACATTACTGTTATTGCCAAGACCTCTGGGCAATAGAAATATTTCTGAGCACAGGCATGGGCAGGAAAGCTTAATGAAATCCCTAAGATAAATGCTTTTGTGTCCTGGAAAGGGAACAGAATCAGTCAGCTTGTCTGGATACTTCTCCCTTTCTCAATTTTTTTTTATTTTCAGCCTTATGTTCATGTTCATATAAATTAAGGCAAGAAAAAGAGCTCTTGGGTCATCCATTGTGTCACTCTAGCAGTTGTTTCCCTCTAGTACAATGAATTCTTGGGAGTAGCAGGTGAGTATGAGCCTTACAGACTGTAAACAGGGCATTTACTGCAGATAAACAATGGTTTATTTTGCTGACCAACTGTTTAGCTCAGAGCTGCTCGGTCTGGATAGGAGCAGAGAGAGAGAGAGATTTTTTGCAAAGCTTTGTCAGTAATAGTGATTGAAATGATCTCTTGAGGTCCCTTTCAATCCTGATGCTCTGTGATTCTGTGAAATGAAAACTGATCATAGGATCATGGGGTCATTCAAGCTGGAAGGGTCACGTCACACCTTTGTCGTAAATAGAAGTGGAAATCAATCCATCCCAGGCACAAAAGCACGTTCTCTTTCTCACAGCCAGACAGCCTGCCTTGGTATCTGATGCCACAGAAAGACAAATAACAAGAGAGGGGACTTGTTTTTTTGTTCATTATTTCCAAAGAGCAAACATAACCCTTAATAACGAGAAAATGGACTGGGACCAAAACGCCCCATCCAAGCCCCCCTGGGAGGGCAGGGAAAGCGATGCCTGGATGAAAAACCCAGAGGTCTGAGCCAATCCCTGTTGCTAACATCTGCAGCTATGCAGGCCCAGATAATGGCATGAGGGATAATCACATTCATGCTGCAGGGTGTAATCTGAGCAGAGGTTGGTAAAGAAACAGGGCTTTTTTTTTTTTCCTCCTGGCATCAAACAGCCCTAGGAGGCTAAGTTAGTTCATTGCCAGGAATTAGATACCGTCGTTATGGGTTTTCTATATTACGACAGTGTCTGCAGTTTGCAGATCTTCCTCCAAACATCTCAGCAGGCTTGGGCAACCCACAAGGGCAGGGCTGCAAGAAGGAGGAAGCTCAGTATCTGATAGTCAGGGTGGTGTGTGGTAGATCCCATAGTTTTGAATGCCCTTCTAGCTCTAGTCCCAGCTGGTGTAACATCTTCTTCAAGGCTAGGCTGGATGGGGCTTTGAGCAACCTGGTCTAGTGGGAGGTGTGCCTGCCCATGTCAGGAGGTTGGAACTGGGTGGTCTGTGACATCCCTTCCAGCCCAAACCATTCTATGATGAGCATATGTCAGTTTTATTCCTTTTCTTGCTTTTAGCTAGGCAGCAGCAGCAACTGTCTGCCACCCTGGCAAACACAAAGTTACGTGCTGTGCCTGAGCAAAAGAAAATTGAACAACATTGTTCTGCCTTTGATTTGGAATGGTCAAAGGGCAGGGCACCTGGGCAGAGGCTGGGAGGAAGGCAATGTATAGCAACCTGACAGTAAGTCCCTGTTGTTCTGGTCTCAGATAGAGAGATAAATGGATGCTGCAGGCTGCCTGGAAGGGCTCCAGGTGCCCCTTGTAGGTTTGATGTTCCAGGGGAGGAGCAATCCCTTTCAATCCTGCACAGAGGTGTCATGCAAAAAGAACACAGTAGCTAGTGGCTGCAGGACAGAGGAGATCAAGAGCAGTAACATACACTCATAAACTTTTAATTTGAGGCTATGGGCGGCAAGGACAGGGAATGGAGGTGAAATGATGCTGTGAAGCAGGAGGAAAACTCCTTAATCTTTCAATCCCTCCAGGTTTGAGCGAGGCCAGGAGGACAGTTTCATCATGGAGATCGCTGACATCGCACCCCTCAGGAAGATGAGGATCCGGACAGATGGGAAAGGGACTCGCCCACACTGGTTCCTGGAAAGGGTAAAGCACTAGACATTGCAAGTCTCTCTGAACGCTGCTTGTCTTGGAGCTTCACAGCCCTGAAGGAAAAAGAGAAAGGCAGCCAGCAGGGCCTGTTGCCATAGAACCATGGGGAATGGTTTCAGACAAAAGGAGAGAAGATTCAGACTTAGATATAAGGAAAAAAATTTTTAGGATGAGCATGGGGCAACACTGGCTCAGGTTGCCCAGAGATGTGGGAGGTGCCCCATCCCTGGAAACATTCCAGGTCAGGCTGGACAGGGCTCTGAGCAACCTAAAATCATATAATAGTTCAGGTTGGAAGGGAACTTGAAGATCATCGAGTTCCAACCCCCCTGCCATAGGCAGGGACACCTCCCACTAGATCAGGCTGCTCAGTGCCTTGTCCAGCCTGGCCTTAAACACCTCCAGAGAGGGGGAGTCCACAACCCCTCTGGGCAACCTGTTCCAGTGTTTCACCACCCTCACTGTAAAGAATTTCTTTACAGATCTAGTGCAACATGATGCAATCATAAAATCATAGAATAATGGAGTTGAAAGGGACTTTCAAAGGACAGAAAATCCCACCCCCTGCAGTGAGCATGGACATTTTGATTACATCAGGTTGTACACCAAGCCTGGCCTTGAGTTTATCTAGGGATAGAACCTGCAATGATGTCCCTGCTCACTGTAGAAAGGTTGGACTAGATGGCCTTCAAACACCCCTTACAACCCAACACATTCTATAATTCTATTCTATGATTGCATGACTTGCTTTTATTAAATTCCTGCCTCTTTCCATTTGTTCTCCCATGGTCTTTTTTTCCTGCAGGAATTGAATCCAAAAAAAAAGAAGAAAGCAAGGGCAAAAGCTGTACTGTAAAGCTTCACTGTACTTT
Source organism: Turnix velox (assembly GCA_013400935.1). NCBI lineage: Eukaryota > Metazoa > Chordata > Aves > Charadriiformes > Turnicidae > Turnix > Turnix velox. Next base: position 83,979 of record VZTY01022574.1, read on the forward strand.
CTGAAGTTTGATTTCACTCTCTCTCTCTACAAAAGAGCCTTGTCTTGCCACCCAGGGATTCTGCAGTATTTTCTGGTCCCCAGGATCTATTCTCAGTTCCCTCAGATCCCTGCCATGGTCTGAATCAATGAGAGAGTGGCCACCACTGTGACAGCCTAGCATGGGCATGGGCTGGGTAGGACATTTTGAAGTAATCCATCACACCTCTGCTATTTTAATGAGTGCAGCTTTTGGGCTATCACCTCAAAAAAAACCCCACCCAAAACATTGAGGTGGAGCAGCTGGTCCAGAGAGGAACAGCAGAGTTGGTGAGGGATGTGAAGCACAAGTCTTGTGAAGACCAGCTGAGGGAGCTGGGGATGTTCAGCCTGGAGAAAAGGAGACTGAGGGGAGACCTTCTTGCTCTCTAAATCACCCTGACAGGGGGGTGTAGCCAGGGGCAGTTGGGCTTTTCTCCCAAGGAGAAGGCCATGGTGCCAGAGGAAATTGTCTCAAGTTGCACCAAGGGAGGGTTAGGATGGATATTAAGGCAAGTTTTTACACTAAAAGGATTATGAACCTTTAGAAAATGCTGCCAAGGGAAGTGGTTGAAGCACCATCTCTGGAGGTATCCAAGAGATGGGCAGACATAGGGCTTAGAGATATGGCTATAGGATGTTTCTTGTAAGATTCAGGTTAATGGTTGGACAGGTCCTTTCCAACCAAGGCCATTCCATGACTCTGTCTCCCTCCTTCTCTTCTCCTTCTAGCATTCAAGCAGACTTCTTTCTTTTCTCCTTTATTTCAGCAAGGTGCTGTTCTATTCTTTCATTTCAAATACAGGATGCAAAATAATTCCCATAATTGGAATTGTGTTTTTTCCTATCTCAACAAAAGAAAAAGAAGCACAGTCCTTGCCTTCATCTTTCCAAACCACCAGCCCCACATTTGGGCAGTAAGATGTAGTTAACTTGTTATGGGTCCCTGTAATTTTATTTCTTAGAGATGAAGGGATGTGCAAGTTCCACTCTAGCAGATGTCATTAGAAGAGGAAATAGTCTCTGCCATGTTTATTTAGTGTGCTTTCTCTGGGGTCGATATCCTGCTGGATTTCTGAATCTTGACATCTTTATGAGAGGAGGCAAAGACCCAGTTGCTTAACCTGTGGTCGTAAAGAATAACACAGGGTATTTTTATTGGGTACTTCATGTATTTCCCCATAAATAATGTGTTACTAAAAAATGATCCTAGGTGGCCACCACTTTTCAGTGAAGTGATGAACTGCTCTTTACCTCCTTCTCTGGAGACATTCATAACCCACCTGGATGTGTTCCTGTGTGACCTGGTCTGAGTACTCCTGCTCTGGCAGGGGGTTTGGACTAGATGATCTCTTGAGGTCCCTTGCAATACCCGACACATTCTGTGATTAGCACTGTAGAACAGTTCCTCTGCCACAATATCTCTTTTTACTTGCTCATTGTCAGATTTCTCTCAGCAGCTCTTGAGCAGCTTTCCAAAGTGCTAGACCTCCAGTGTGCATCCTCAAAACACATGCTGCAGGCATGCAATTTCCCCTTCTGTGCCTAAGGAATAACTTGATCTCTTCTGTAATTTCATTCAGTTATCTTGGTCAGGCTCCCTTTGACAGTTCTCCGATACTTTTTACGAGTTTTATAAATCACATTCACATAAAATGAAATCAAATAAAATTTATTCATCCAGTGAAGGTCCCAGGTCTTGCTGTAGTGAATTACCTACAGCTCAAAGATGAGGGACAATGGATTTTAGTGGCAAGTGGCATCATCTCCTGTTCCTGTTCAGTCAACTCAGGGAACTGTCCTACTTAGAATCATACAGTTGGAAAGGACCTTCAGAGGCCATCTAGTCCAACCCCCTGTAGTAAACAGGGACATCCTGCACGAGATCAGGTTGCTCAGAGCGTCAGCAAGCCTGGCCTTGAATGTCTGCAGGGATGGAGCTTCCACCACCTCTCTGGGCAGCCTTTTCCTGTGCTTCAACACCCTAATAGTGAAAAACTTTTTTCCTAACTACTAACTTAATCCTACCCTGCTCTAGCTTCAAACCATTTCCCCTCATCCTATCACAGCATGACCTGGCAAATAGCCCCTCTCTGGTTTTCCTTGAGCCCCTTCATGCACTGGGAGGATGCTGTGAGGTCTCCCTGGAACCTTCTTTTCTCTAGGCTGAACAGCCCAAACTCTCTCAGCCTGTCTTCATAGCAGAGGTGCTCCAGCCTTTGCATCATCCTCATGGCTTCCTCTGCACCCCCTCCAGCAGTTCCATGTCCCCCCTGAGTTGAGGGCTCCAGAACTAGATGCAATAACTCCAGGTGGGTTCTCACCAGAGCAAAGCAGAGCCGGAATCATCTCCCTTGACCTGCTGGCCATGACTTTGCTCATGCAGCCCAGGATATGGTTGATNGAGCCGTAATCATCTCCCTTGACCTGCTGGCCATGGCTTTGCTCATGCAGCCCAGGATATGGTTGATTAGATATAAGAAAGAAATTCTTTATGGTGAGGGTAGTGAAACACTGGAGCAGGTTCCCCAGAGAGATTGTGGATGTCTCCTCTCTGGAGGTGTTTAAGGCCAGGCTGGACAAGGCACTGAGCAGCCTGATGTAATGGGAGGTGTCCTGCCTATGACAGGGGGTTGGAACTAGATGATCTTTAAGGTCCCTTCCAACCCAAACTGTTCTATGATTCTATGACTTCTGAGCCATGAGTGCATGCTGATGACTCATGTCCAGCTTTTCATCCACTAATACTCCCCTGTCCTTTCCCACAGAGCTGTTTTCTATCTCATCACCTCCCATTCTGCAATGGTAACGAGGTTTGGCCCACTTACCATTACAGATTGGGATGCAACGTGATAGAGCAGCTCTGTGGAAAAGCTTTCCCAGAGAAAACAGAGACAAAAAATTATTCTCATGTGGACCAAACTGCTGCTCTTACAGCCCTCTTATTGCTCTACAGAAGCAACAGGCAGACCATGAAGGCAACTCTGAGACAAGGATTTCCAAAGCTTTTGACAAATGTACCCGTCGTTTCCATTTTTCTTGGGAAACAGAGCGTGGAGGATCTTCTAGCTCCAGCAATGCTTAGGCAACTTTATTTATTAGTTTTCTTTCCCACCTTTCTCTGCAAAGGTAAACATAGGATTTGCATTACACCAGCAGAGAGAGAGAGAGAGAGGATGGGAGCGCTCTGGAAGAGGGGAGGGAGGATTTGTGTTCTCTGATTTGTATTCCAGCCTTGAAAACTCCTGTAGCCTGGTGTGACATGAAAACTGATCTGAGCCCATTTCCATTTCTGTCAAAAGTGCATATTAAAACTGCATAATGAAATACTTGTGGGGGTAGTGCTAAACCCTCAGACAGATGGTTCACAGTTAGCGCTAACTAGCACAGTGAAACGAGAAGCTAGATTAAGCCATCAACCCCGTAATTAACCATTTGTTGCTCCATTTCATCTACAGGATACTCTCTCACTTTCCCTGTTCAACTAAAATAACAATAAATGATCTTTTAAAATTCTCTTTGGTCTTTTTGGAGAATGTTGCTGGTCATAATTTATACTGGGTTTTTTTTGAGTTTACCAGAAATGAAAGTTCACAAATGCCAATTAAAATGCGTGAATTATCAATGATATTGCACACAGCCAGAAGATTTAATTTACAATCAGGGAAGGAGCTTTCCTTTTCTTTTTTTTCTTTCCTTTTTCTTTTTTTTTTTCTCTATCTATATGAAATGCATCCTGGTTTCATTGAGAATCTCAGTAAAGTATTGAATTCAGTGCCAAAGACTCAAATTGCACTGAAAGTGGCAGTAAATTTTAAACGCTGATACTTAATCCTCTAGAGGGAAGAAAATTTGATTAGTGATGTGATGAGAATGAATATTATTGATTATTGCTGTGCACAGGAAGGCATGCCAAAAGCTCCCCAAAGCTGAGCAGCACTTTCTAATCTCACCACTGCTGGGAGAGACACAGAGTTTGGATGTTTTCTTCTGACCTAATGCTTGATATCATGTTCTTCCTCATGGAGTTACCACAATGACACTCCATGTTTCTGAAAAACTAGACAACAGAATCACAGAAACAGCAAATATTGTGCTTGGAAGGGACCTGTAAAGACCTTCTAGTCCAACCCCCCTGAAGGCATCTTGCTCTAGATCAGTTTGCTCATCAGCCTTGAATGTCTCCAGGGATGGGGCCTCCACCACCTCTCTGGGCAACCTCTTCCAGTGTCTCACTGCCCTCATCATAAAAAAAATATGACTTGCTAATTAAGAAACTTATCCAAATGCATGCTTTGGGAACCTCCTTCTGGGAGGACCAGTACCTCAGTGCATATGATGACTTTACCTGCTACCTAGTATCTCAGGTAGGAAGTTGAAAAGTTAGAAATAAGTGAGGATGAGGTCTCTCTGAGTGAAAGAGGAGGAACTGTAGGGCTGTTGAATTCTGCAGAGTTGCTTCCCTCAGAATTTTAATGTTACTTTGTGCTGTCAAAGCCAGACAGATAAGAAGCTGTCTTAATGAAGCACTAATTGCATTGCATTCAAACGTCACACGTAATCCTGAATGTGGGACTTGGTCTTTATTCGCTTCTTTTTCCTTTATACAAAGTAGATTAAGAGAATCTGAGACAATTCATTATAGCTGGAGCTGACTGTTGTTCTTTGTGACAAAGTCTTTTTGTTTTTTTTCACTCAGAGCACCCTGTTTTTAAGAGACCAGTAATGATATGCAACAGAGTCATAAAAACTGTGGTCAAGTTTTTAAAGATGCAACCTGTATCTTGGTGTTAGTGGGGTGTGAGCCCCTGCAGAGAGTGTTTTACCCTGCAGCTGGGAGAATTGAGGTAAATCAATTGGCTGAAAGTGTCAGACCTTTCTGCAGTGACACGTGGGGCACAATTAATTTTGAGCTGCAGGTTTTTGAGATCCTTGTAAGCTGCAATATTCACTCAGCTACAAAGCAAATTATCAGCCTTTTATTCATTTGTACTCCTCCTGCCTCCTTTTAATTTCTATAGGTGTTCCACAACCCAATTAAAGATTATGTGTAATTAGTGATAATGCTGGAGCACACACAGCAAGTTCTTAGGTAGCCTAAGAAGTAGTTTGGATGCCATGTAAATCAGCATTGCTGAGAGGTGTCTGGTTTTCCTTAAGGGAAACAGGCAGAAAATAAAAATAACCTCAGCTCAGCTCCCCAAGATGTCTTTCTTGACCCTCATGATCCAAATCAAAATCCTGCATCATCCTCTCTGTGCGTAACACCCACGAACAACTCCTGGCAGGATGGAATTCATTTTGTGCTATTTTAAGTTGGTGGAAAAGCTGCATTCAGCCTTCACCTCTTCTTCCAAACTCTTTAGGCCCTCTCTCTAGTCAGCAAAGAGAGAGAGATCTGAGGGAGAGAGCAGTGTCTCAAATAGTACAGAGCTTGGGTGGGATGAGTTGTCTCTCTGGTGGCATCCAGTTCTGCTCTCTGAACTTAGCAAGGGCTGATACAATGCAATGGGACTGGATGCTTGGTGTTTTGTTGGCTCAGGCTAGCTAAGGTAGGCAATGAACCCACCTTGTGCTTGCCACAGGTTCCCTATTGACTCCATGCCACTTGCTGAGCAAATAGAGTTTGTAAAATTAATGCTTTGCTTCTGCCTAATCCACTCTGGAGCACGAGTGAATCATAGAACGTGGTGAGTTGGAAGTGACCTTTAAAGGTCATTTAGTCCAATCCACCTCACAGTGATCAGGGACATCTTTCACGTTGCTCAGAGCCTCAGCAATCTTGGTCTTTAATGTCTCCAGGGATGGTGTCTCCAACACCTCTCTGAGTAACCTCTTCCAGTCTCTCATCACCTTCATGGGGAAGAACTTTCTAAAGTCTCATCTGAACTTGTCCTGCTCTAGTTAATACCATTGCCCCTCATCCTATCATTCCATATCCTAGCAAACAGCCCCTCCCAAGCTTCCTTGTAGCCCCTTCAGGTAGTGGAAAGCCACTGTGAGGTCTCCCAGCAGCCTTCAAGTCTCCAGGTTTAGCAACCAAACTCAGCTCCTTAGTTGTCTTCTTGGCCTCCTCTGGACCCTCTCTGACAGGTCCATGTTCTTCTTGTTTCGAGAGCTCCAGAGATGGATGCAGTTCCAGTGATGTCTGATGCTGCTTGCTTTGTCTGTGTCAGCTGCTTCACACAAAGCTGTGCACAGATGAAAACACCCATCCTGGATGAGGGGCTGGAGATGGAAAGATAGGGCATTTTTCCCTGGTGGTTTCAGTAGACAGCCAGTTTCTTCCAGACAGCATCTGGAGCATTGGGCAAGGGTTGGCTCTTTGTTTGAGTTCTGATCTCTCCATCTGCAAGCATACTCCAGCTGGCAGCTCTAATATGCTCCTGTTCCCCCCTACTTTCCCAACATCTCTAAGCTTTGCTCAGAGTGTTTTGCTGCTAACTGTGTCTCTGCCATCCCTGAGCTGGGCAGAGGTAGAATTCATAGAATCATAGAATCATAGAATAGTCTGGGTCGGAAGGGACCTCAAATATCATCGAATTATACCCCCCCTGCCATAGACAGGGACACCTCCCACTAGATCAGGCTGCTCAGTGCCTTGTCCAGCCTGGTCTTGAACACCTACAGAGAGATCATAGAATTGGCTAAACCCCTTTCATCAAAGAGTTTACACACCAAAATGCCTCATCAAGTCCAGCCTTAAACACCTCCAAGGATATGGCCTGCACCACCTCTCACCTCAGAGGGACAAAAAAGGGGCATTTTTCAATCAAATCCACAAAATCTTGAAAATTTTAGACAAAGTTTCTAGGTTGGACTCCTGCAGAACATAGACATAGTTCACACACCCCTGAGCAAGAGGACTTCTGCAGCAGTTAGGGTACCAGCTGGGGTGTTGGAGACCTGATTTCTCCTTGGTTCAAAGCAAGGATTTGATTCAACAACTCTTGACTCACAAAGCATTTTTCTGACCACAAGGTAATAGTGTCACTGTCAGTGAATAAGCAGCTTTCTAGAAAAGTGGACAGTTTCAACAGCCCAAAATGTCCTGTACCTTTACAAAGTGCCGTATTATAATTCCCTGTTTAGCACACAACAGAGAGAAAACCCCACATGAGTGTCTCAACTAAGCAAGGAACCATACAATGAACAAATAGCATGGCTACTGCTGGAGATTTGGTGCAGCTCCTGCCCTCTTTAATCTAATTTTTTATAACCTGGAGCAATGTTCTTCTTTTGAAGTGCTAAAGGCTCCAGCAAAGCTTGGTTGGGGTCAGCGGAAGGGCAGGGACAGGGACACACACAGTTTGAGGACAGAATTTGAGCACATTTTATCTCAAGATAAGTTTTATAAGTTTTTTGGGCTGATATACCAGAGTGCAGTGGAAGGTCAGTAAGATAGCCAAGGGATTGGAGTGTATGGCAGGCTAGAAAAGGCTAAGGTAAATGGAGTTTTTAAGCCTTGAGAAGAAAAAGTCAAGAGGGAATCTAATTGCATACTTCTGCTGCTTAAAGTCAGATTGCAGAGACCAGCTATCCAGACTCTTCTCAGAGGTAAACAGGGAAAGGATGCAAGGCAACAGACAGAAGTTGCAACAAGAGAAATCTTGATTAGGTATAAGGACAAAAATATGGAGGCAAATTTTGGCAGGCTGAAGGA
>VZTY01022576.1:8858-41077 GCA_013400935.1 Turnix velox
CCCAGCCTGTGTCTGTGCTTGGGATTGCTTCCACCCAGGTGCAGGACCTTGCACTTGGCCTTGTTGTAAATGTAGAAATACATTTTCTCATACATGTGACTGTATAATTTTGGTTTTAATTTGTTACTTTTCACTTTACTATGTTATGACTAGTAGACATGAGTTAGCATATCAATGAGCTGAATAAAATATTTTTCAGATGCTCTGAAACACACTCAGAGTTTTAGTTGTTATTTGATGTCCTATGTGCAATGTTGGATTTTCTGCTTCATATTGTTATATAAAAATATAATGCACTCATACTAGAGAGTTTTTTCTTTTGAAGAACTAGTTGATGATTGAACCACTAAGCAGTGACTTATTTTTACTCAGATACTGGTTTCCATCCAAGTAACCAAAATGGTGGGGAAAGAAGGATGCCAATAGAATGGCAAAGTACATGGAAGGGCTGGGTATTGAGTGCTGCTGGGAAGGAGCTGTCAGAGGTGGGTTCAAGCAGAGCTCACTGAGGTTTATTCAGAGTCAGATGAAATGGATGGAAATAGCAATAAAATTCTGATCATTTAAATGCCAGATTTTCTTAGCTCCTGGTTTGTCAGATTGCTGAAACCAGCTCATGCTTTGGCTGCTTTGGCTCTCCAATTGAGAGGCTGAACTTTGTACTGGGACTTTTCTGTGAGTCTGCATCTCTGTTGTTGCTACTGAACTTTTGTGGGACCAAGTAATAAGTTCCAGTAGCAAAATAGAATTTTGGTTTTAATTTCCTCATTTGAAAGGAAGCTGGGGGATGGCTGTCACACTTTCTCACTTCCTGATACTTTTCTGCCTGATCTTCAGCTCCTCCTTTGCTCTTCACTTCAGGCTGCTGCCATGGAGGCAACTATCTTCTTTCAACAACAGAGAAACAAATATTTATATGTTTGAGATATGTGATTGTTGGAATAAATCAAAATAAATGATAAAGTGTGTGATAAATGGATGTAGTCATTACTAGTACATGTTAACGAGGAACTGGGTTTTGAGGTAAAAGTTCTTATGGGTAAAGCAGATTAATCAATTCTGGATATCTAATTGAGCAGCATCTTACTGTCCTACTTATTCTTCGTGTGGTACACACCCTAGTGTAGGTAGGCCATTTGCAATTTATCAGAAGACAGGAGAAAAACAGGGCCAAAGATACTTCTGTGGATTTATAACTGATGGTCTGACTTACTACATCAGTAGTAGGGCAGAGAAGGTGTTGCAAGGTGCTCAAACCTTTTTCCTCATACTGGGCCAAAGGATCATCTGCAGCTCGGCCAGCAAGTGGGCCAAACAAGCAGGAACTTCTTGTAGGCTAAAACTGTGATGCCAGGGTGCACCCTGTTGCCACCCTGGTCAATTCTGGGCTGCTGGGGTAAATGTGTGCCCACTTGTCTGTGCAATGAACACCTTGGCTGGAGCTCTGATGGAGCCTGGCATGGGCAAGAAGAGCCAGAAGGTCTCTCTTTCTTCTGTTGTGAACCCTCTGGTGGTGGACTAATAACTCCCAAAATTTTTTTTTCTTCCTCTAGAACTGGCACAGTCTGCCAGTTACTTTGCAGTCTTGTGAGCTGATTGAGTTTTGGGGGTTTTGGGCCTGATTTTGTTCTTTTGTGAAGTATCTGTGCAGTTTATGAATTTTGAATGCCAGATTTTTATTTTTTTTTTCTCAGCAGCAACTTTAGTGTCTGTGGGAGGGCACAGCTTCTTTCAGGAATGTCCTGTCAACTTTAAATTTTTTAATGCTCACTAATGGTGTAGAAGTGAGTATGTAAAATAGAATTTTTTCTATTGTTTAGAAATATTCTTATATGACTTTAGAATACAAAGACAGGGGTAAGAGTGATGAAGGGTGTGAATTTTATGGTGTTGCTAAGCAGGCTCAGCCAGCAGCTGTCACTGAGCAGGCAGCACTGCTGGTGCTTAGATTCATGGAACTAAAAGGGCAAGTTTTATTTTCCCCAACAAGCTGATGTGTTGATGACTTTCATGTTCAGAGCTCACATGCAGTTGGAGAACATGATTTGGTGCTGCTGGCTGTCAGAGTGAGCAGAACTGCATGTTGATTGCTTTTGGTCAGGTACAGACCAGTAAATTGACAACTTTACTAGATAGAGGAGTTTAAATTGCAGGTCGTGAATGTAGTATTGGCAGAACAAAGGGAGAAATCCTGCTTTTTCAAACTTTAGGACAGATTTTGGCAAGGAACAAGAGCTGTTCTTATGTTGGCTGTGTTCCATAGCTGTTTATCAAGCATGTTTACATGGAACTTGGATGTAGTAGCAGTTAAACTGGTTTGCTAGAGTAGCATTAAACACTTGTTTTATGTGTTGAATTAGGCTTATGTTGGAGTTGGCTCTGCTGCCCACAAAAATATGTACATGTGTATATAAGGACACATATACATGTATATCTGCAACTGAAAGAAACTGAAGTGTCATCTCTGGAGCCTGCAGAATCTGAAAGGTGCAATGTTTGTTTCTTTTTATCATTCTGGGTGGTTCTCATCACATTCTGTGTATCCCAGTTATCTCTGTGTGGGCTTGTGTGTTTACAAATGGATAACCAATGTTGTAAGAAACACTTGCCAAAACAAATTCCCAATAACCAAGCTTATTGCTGGCTTGTAAGTCAGAGGAGTGTTGGCAATAAAAAGTGTAGGAAAGCTGGCAATCATTTGTTTCCCATTTAAACCAATGTACAGTGTATTCACCATCACTTTCAGCAGGTTGAAGAGCTGGAAAGAGTGTGAGGTGCAGCAGAAAAACATTCCCCTTAGCAATGAAGAATCTTTCTGGAGGGAGGAAGAGAAAGGATTTCCTTAACTGCCCTCATGGAAATGAGATTACTATGGTTTGCAGTCAAAAGAGAGCTAATTATATTGTATAATAATACTGTAGCTGATTTGGGAAAAATTTGCCCCAACTCAGAGTCAAGGTAGTTTAGTGATAACACTGAGATGGAGATAAAAAGAGAGGTGTATATTTTCTGGATGCCTGGTGCTCTGTAGAAGCACTTTTGCATCCAAGAAACTAAGCAATGGGTGTCAAATTGTCCAGAAATACTTTTTTAGTTGCTATGATCTGAACACTGCTCTCAGAGCAGTGGCCTAGCAGTGGGCAGGTCCTGAGTGAACAGCTTCATCTTTTCAGTGTTGTGGCTTTGTAAGTTCTCTTCTTGTATATTAGTTAGTGATGTTATCATCCTGATTTGTGCCTTCTCTGCAAGACACTAGGTAGTTGTATTAGTGTCCACCTCATGTTTTGCCTCACACCAAGCAGCTGTGGGATTCTGGATGCTGTCTCTCTGGGCTCACTCACTGTACCTGTACCTTGGGAACAACTGTCCCGGACCTTAAACTGGCTGCTGGCACTCTGTATCTGAAGTTAACTTCTCCAGAGTCCCTCCTGCTAGGAATGCTTAACTCTGAGAGGTGTGAGGTAGCTGGCAGTCACAAAGGCACAAAGCTAGCTGGGGGGGAAATTTTAAAGCAGTTTTCCAGGTGATACTGGATATTGCTGGCCATTGCAAAACAAGCTATACTGCATGCTGTTCCCCAGACCTCCCTACTTCAGAGTGTTCTTTCAGATTTGGTCAGTGCTTTCCAGGATTCTCATGTCCCTGCTGCTAGACTCAATGTCCCCAGCACAGACTTCTCTTTCCTTTATGAGAAGGATCCAAGCAGATTTCCATTCTCTTGTTCCCTCTGCTTCTGTGTGACCCTCTGGTCACTGGTAAACCCCTAGGTGGGCTGTTGCATGGTTACCTCACAATTTGAGTTCAGACCTGAAAAACTGGTTTTTATAGGCACTAACTACCTGTTCTGCTAGGGAACAGCCCTTGTGGGTTGTGCTTTAATTGTGGATGTGCTCTAATGATATCTTGATAAGCAGCCCATCCTTACAAAGGCTGTTCCCATTCTTGAACAAAAATATGTTACGTTTAAAGAGTGTTAGTAACATCCTGCTGAACTTTAGGTTTTGTGTATATGTTCCAGTGATAGGAATTCATGATTACAGAGCACAGCACTCGGGCTGTGTATGTGTCTTCTGCCATAAACATCTATTCTTGCATCAGGAGATTACAGTAAATTACAGCCCTGTTTTGTTTTAAACAAAAATTGTGCATGTCTGCATTCTAACCTGAAAGAATGACTGCACAAGTGGTGTCAGGTAACAAGCTAAAATGCCTTAGTTATTACCTCTGTATAGTGTTATCCTGCAGGAGGTAGTGTGAGAGAGACTTGTTATTCTACTTTCCTGTACCAGGAGGCAATAAGCTTGTACATTGGCTGTTACTATGGCAGACTTTACATGCTATTAATTGGCATGTTTTAATGGATCTACGAACAATTTGTGTAACTAGGTAGTTAGTTGCATTTAGCATGACAACCTTTTTAAAAAAAAAATCTTTAAAATGTGGATAATTTGAAAATTTGGACAAACTTTTTGTAGAATACAAGCTACATTATATGCCTTTTGGTTGGAAGTTATACCTGAGTCAGAATGATCTCAAGATGTGGTTTTGTCTAGATCTAAGCTGCTTGGAATGTTAAGCTATTCGTTATTATTAATTGTTTTATGTGCTGATATATAGCTAACAAGATGGAAGGGTAAGTAAAAGTGATTTTTACTCTCCTGCCTTTATCTGTTTAAAAATCAATAAAGCCTTTTTTTTTATGATATTGTAACCTTGGGAGGAACACCCTCCTTGCAATGCTGCCAAACATAAATTTTCATTACGAATCATTATAAAAACCAAAAAGACATTTCAATACTCTAAAGCTCATCTTTTACTTTCCTTATGAATTTTGATCTATTTTTGGCCCAAGCTGAGTTTTTCTTGTTGGTCAAGTGCTAAAAGCTTTGTTTAAAACACAGTTTTGTGATTTAGTTTCTAATGTCTACTAAAATTTATATTCACATAAATCACTAGACTCCTAAGCCAGTGGGCTAAATCATTCTTAGAACTTCCTTCCTGTCTGAAAGGAGAAGTCAGCAAACCTTTAAGCACTTTTGTTAGGCCTATGACATTTTTTATATATGCTTTCCTATAATGAAATACTAATTTTAGATTTCAGGAACATCAAATGAAGGAATATGTGTCTCTGATTAGATTATATGCTTCTGGAACATGCCATGTGATTTTGTATTGGTGCAGTTACCTTGGTTTTCTCCTTATGCTTGATTGTGAAAGAGTCTAAGAGCCTTCTCAAAGTAGGAGTGCTAACACAAAATGTGTACTTCTATTCACAAGCTTTCCAACTTTTCTTTTGTTTGACTTCAGCCAGAATGAGAATATGCCTTCTCTTATTTGGGATCCCTTGACCTTGGGTTTACCATGCAGTATCTTAGTTCCTCTGTGCACAGCACCCACAGAATTCTGCCTGTTCCTTGGATTGACTTCCTCATGATCGTTTCTGCGGGGTTATAAAAGTGCAAACCGGGAAAGTCACTCAAGGGCTTAGAGGAGGAGCAGTCATCAGGCCAAGTGCAGCTCCCTGTCTGTAAGTGAAAGCATTTCTGATGTCTGGTCTGTTTCACCTCTGGAGAGGTCACACATGGTCATGGTCAGAGTCCCTCAGGAGCAGGGAGGGCTTTTACAGTAAAAACTGCAGGAATGACACACAGCATTTTTTTCTCTCACAGTTATGGATTGTACACATTGCTTTTTCTTTAAATTCTGTTTCTAAACACATTATTTGCTAGCTTCCTGGCTTTATTTCAGACAAGTCAGGATACTTGAAGGTAAATCTATAATCAAATGACACTTTAAATAATTGATGTATTCATTATTATATTTGCTGTCTAAATCTTAGTGTTTATTAAGTGTGACTTGAATTCTTGCTTTATGCTCACAGTATGGATTTCTTTCCATCTGTGATGTTGATAAAGCAGTCATCTACTGTTTATAGTAGATGCAAAATGTGTATTGCTTTTGGGATGCTTGATTTGCAGCTTTGATTTTACTTACTATTACTACTTTTGTGTGTCATTCTGCCTTTCCTTAGTACTTGCTTAATTTGTGCTTGGTATCTGATACATTGCTTCTCAGTTTCTCCTATATTTGTCATTGAACTGTTCATGTCATTTTGTAAAAACACTGTGGAGTGATAATAATGATTTGAAACTGAAGTTTGACTGTTTGCTTGTATTTAATTTTAGCTTATTTTATCATGCAGTTTTTAATGGTGTGTGCTTGAATAAGTTCCATGTGTGCTTAGCAAAGAGGTGGTGTTGTTATAGTCCAACACGTGTGCCTGGATATGTGTATCATGAAAAAGTGACTGCTTGCAGTCATTTTAAGGAGTTACATAGAATGTTGAACCCAAATACATACCAGACATTTCTACTTACATTTTGTCTTTTTCTTTCCTCATTTTTGACCTGTTGTAGTGTCTGTATGCCTAGGCTTAACATAGTGATAAAGTAGCAAAAGTCTGAGTGTGAGTCAGTGTTTTATGATTTAAATAAATGTTACACAAATATATCTGTCAGTTGCTAAAAATGCAGATGTCTGTTTTATGCATGGTTTAGGTTGCTGAATTGTTGTATATAGTTTGTTTTTCTTTGCCCTGAAATGTGAGGTCCGGGATGACTTGGTGATAGATAGGAATACAGGATTTGTCATACTGTGTGTTATATTGCCTTTCAGTGGTTTCTGTTTCATTTGTTAAATTTTTGTGTTTGAGATACTTCATCTTTCAAGCATCATGGTGTTCCATTACAACTTTGTGAAAGGCAGTTAATGGACTTAACGTAGAGGGAACTGTTAGTGTAAAGCTGGCTTTTGGGTTTGTAGATACTTCAGAAGCACTCTACAAACACATAAATGTTTGTGACTTTTTTTCTTTTTCATTGGGAAATTGTATGTCTTTCCAGGCTGGTTATCAAATGGAGAAATGCTTTGAGATTTGCCTAGGACAAGCATCTAGAATATCAAAATGATGTATTATGAACTGCAAAATTGTCACAAAATTATTGATATTTTTTTACTTGGTGTGTTTAATACCCTTTTGACTAAAAGTGTAATATGTGCTTTTTAAGAAGTTCTTTTTATCTTGAAACTTCGTTAGATTCTTCCCTCTTTTCCCCACTTGGCCACATAAATTTCTGGTGTATGTCTTGCCATGCAACAGCTTTGAAGCTGGAAGTAAAGAGCACTTTTTATCCCCACACTTGAAATTACTGCCTTTTTAGACAGCAGACCTAAAGTGTGATTTAGTGATGGGAGCATAAAACTAGCAGTCAAATGATGAGGATAGTGCTTGCAGGGTGAATCTAGCAAGTCAGGCTTGTTTCTGGCTTTTTCTTTTTGCAGAATGTTGATAGAAATAAGAGTACATGAAGTTTTGTTTGCTCATCTTGGAGGTCCCCAGACAAAAGTGGAAAGTGTTCTGGGCATTAACAGTAATTGGCTGCTGGAAATTGCCCAAAGTACTGGCAGTGTGTCTTGCTTTTACTGAAAAAGTAGCAGTTCTCCTTTTTAAATTTTTTCTTATTAAGTATATTCTGGCTTGGTTGCTGCTCAACAGCCTGTTGTGAGAGTTATTACTTCTAATAGCACAGTGCCCCTGGGACCACTGCAAGACATTGACTGGCTCAGTACTGAGTCCAAGTCTAAACTGTTTACACGGCTCATGTAGAAAAGTGATGCAATTATGACTCTCCTCCCTGGCCTGGAAAAGCATCTTGTAATTTTTCATTCATAGCTCCACTGTTCAGAGATGGGCTGATACAGTGACTGGTGAGTCTTAACTCCTTGTGTATATTTATCAGTCCTGGTGCTTTGAAATTCTTGTAATTCTGGAGATTATGGAGAAGGTGTAACATAATGGCTTTTGTGAGGTATTTAAAATAGAGAATTACAGACCATGCGAACTGCTTGCTTAGCAAATGTATTGAGAGATCTGTTTTCCCACCAGTACCTGAAGGGTTTATAGGAAAGCTGGGTTTGTCAAAGTATGTGGTGACAGGATGAGGGGCAATGGTTTGAAACTAGAGTAGGGCAGGGTTAGGTGAGACATGAGGAAGAAGTTCTTCCCCATGAGGGTGGTGAGGCACTGGCCCAGGCTGCCCAGAGAGGTGGGGAAGACCTCATCCCTCAAGACATCCAAGGCCAGGCTTACTGAGGCTCTGAGCAGCCTGATCTAGTGCAGGATGTCCCCGTCACTGCAGTGAGTTGGACTAGTTGGCCTTTGAAGGTCCCTTCCTGCTCTGTGATTCTATGATTCTAAGTTGATTTTTCAGTTGCTGGCTCTTGCCTAGCATCTCTGGGTTGTCCTCAGCTTGGGCCACATGTGGGAGCTCAGCTCCTTCAGAGGGTGGGGATTTCAGGCTTTTCAGGCTTCCTGCCTTCTGCTTTGCAGCTGGCCACTCAGCTCTGATACCCAGTGGTGACCACAAAGCTGCACAGTCACTGAGTCCATCTACCTCTTGGGGGAAAAAAGAAATATGAACTAGGAGAGAAATGGTTATTTTTGAGTTGAGCTGACTGCAACACGTACGTGACAAAAGCATGTTGTGGTGTGGGGATATGAGAGGAGTGAGTGGTGTGGAGGGAGAGGGGAAGCGGAAGAGAAACTTGTTGAACAGACTTTAATGGAGAAGCCCCCGTGGCAGAGCTAGAGTCAAGATATGTGGGTTTAGTTGTTTAAAATGAGCTGCAAAAGATTCCTCCTTAGATTTCTGTTCATTAAACTCGGGGAGTTTAACCTGCATGGGGGGAGAGGGTGGGGATTTATGAATAGACTCTCATTTGCTGGAGTAGGTACTATAGGCACTTGTATTTGAATACATCTCTGTCAGCAATACCTACTGCTTCACTTGAAGGCCTTTCCCCCATGATATTCATGTTTGTTTGCGTTAGCAGTGAGTTGTACTTAAGAAATAAGGAAGTGATGGAGATGATACATGTGTCAGCTGGAAGCATGTGCAACAACACATGTCATATTGCTGTGTGAAAGCAATGAAAGGAACTTCACAGTTTCATCCACAGTTCTGCCTTGCTATTGCTGAGAGAAACTGATTTAATTTACTACTGAAAAATAAGTGTTAAAGGAAAGATTCTCATCCTTCTGTAAGTAAATCTACAGCACTGATTCGCTGTGTTGTGTTTGGCAGTGGGAGTTGAAAGACTGACAGTCTACTTCCTGGATTTTATCAGTTTCTGGGAGTATGAGAATGATGTCCATTAGGTGTTAATGGAGGTATTTACTCTGATGCATTGTTATAATAAAAAATTATGGATGTCCTATAAGCCTCAGACTACTGTACTTTTGAAATGTTTTTTAAGTATTCATTTATTTTTCCAGCGCCTTCTGTGTGTAGATGATGGTATCAGATCAGCTCATTTGTGAGAAAAAAGAGTGCCACATGCTCGGCCACAGCCAGCAGGAAAACCGTGGGAGAGCCTACAGCTAGAACATGTGCTTTGTGTTCTTTGAGTAAACACAGTGGTCATCCCTCTCATACAGGGGGTAAGGGCTTGAGGTTTTGAGAATTTGTGTGGACAGGATAGAAAGGAAGGATCACAGGCAAGAAAAATACTCTGGGATTTGTCATGCTTTAAGCAGAGGATGTGGCTGTTGAGAACTCTTCTTGGGTTTTTGATGATGTCTGGACTACAAATCTGATCTTAAACTGTGCTGAACAACTTCATTAAAAGCTGAAAGTAATCAAAATTTTGTAAAAGAGGGAAATGGCTGTGACAGTAGTTTGAGCAATGATTCCTTTGGGGATCCCTGGTTTACCAGGTGAGATCTGGCCAGCAAACTGCCAAACCTGAGTTCTTATTCCAGATTAGCTTCTGAGGTGCTTCACAGCATGAAGTCTTTGAATCATGTTTTAGGAAGCTACCAGGAGGTCAACTCTTAGGGCTATGGTTTAAATATGTCATTATTTTCAATTTTTTAATTTAGCATCCATAAAAATGTAGTTCCTTCCCTGGTGTTAAAATGTAAACTCATGGATTTTACAGAATTTAGTCATATAGTTTAATTACATTTTCATGTCTACTGGCAGGATGACCTCTTGAGACTCCTGGCAACTTTATTTTTTTTAAATTGGTAAATAAGCTAAGTAGATAATGAGAAACCCTGGGTGCACTGCAGTGTTTTTTCTCAGTTTTGTAGAAGTGTTAAGTGTCTACTCAGGCTGGTAAGGACAGTGTGAACACTCTTGAAATCAGAAGTCAAAGCTGTTATCACTAATAATTTTTACTTTTAGTTTTGTAAAAATTAATCTACTGGTCAGAACAAAATGTCTCAACTGTATCAAAAGAAAAAAGTGAAGAAGCCTCTTTTTTGATAAAGGAGGCAAACAAAACTGATGTGATGTTAATAACTTTGTAATTTTCATAATCACAGTGCAATCTGGATTTCCATAGTTAGTTTAATATGCTTGTGAGTGATAAGTGAATAAAAGTAGGAAGAATCAAACAGTTTTAGAACTTTTTGGTCTGAAGTGTTACATTTGGTGAAGCATGATAAATGTGGCATTTCATAATTCAGAAATAATAGTCCTTCCATTTAGGAGTGTCTAAAATCTACATAGAGTTCTTGGCTTCTCCTTTTCTTCTTTGTGCTCAAATAGTCCAAACTGAAAGTGAAGAAAAAGTCTTGAAGTAAAAAAAATAAAATATTTTTTTTAATAGTTTTTCCTCCCTTGAAACAGTTTTAGCCTCATAAAATTTGGGTTCTTTTCTTTTTTTAAAAAAACACAATAAAGTAGGTCTGTACTGCAGATGCTGCATTGATCCAGCAGCTCGATACTGTGCAAATAACAATTTGGCAGGTGTGAAAAGCAAGTGCTGTTCCAGCAGCAAGATGCAGTGCTCATAATGGAAGTGGTTAATTGTTCTTCAGTCAAAATGAAAGTGGCCTGCGAGCTGTTGCTGGGGAAATAGGCGCCTGTGGTTAGTGTTGAAGGGAGGGAACTTTGTCACTGTTTTAGATCAAAATGGCTCAAAGTACTCAGTCTGCCTATCACTTTACTTCCGGAAACTTGGTGCTTATCAGCAGCCTGGTCTCTGTGTCTCTGAGGAGCTTCAGTTACAGAGAAAATAAATTTTTTTTGTTGTTTCTTTCCCTCCATTTTAATGTAAAGCACTTTCTCTGCTTGTTGTCTTTGATTCCAGTGTCTGTGTGTGTGGGCTGTCCTCAGGTTCTGGTCCTGAGAACATTTGTATGGGAGCAGCAGTTTGAACCCTCTGCAACTAAAGGACATACAGCATGTAACTGTTCAGCAGGTGCTCTGGTGAAAATTAGATTTTTAGGCATATCTTTAAAAAATAACTTTTTAAAAAATCAGTGAAACTTTGTGAATTTGGCGCAGTCCTTAAATTAATTCTCTAAAAGCTAGCTAGGTACATTGTAAGTTGAAATTTCTACATTTAAGCACCTTAATAAACACAAGTCTTTTTGCTAATTTTCTAAAAATCTGAAGAGTGTTGTTTTTGGGATAGTTATAAAAACTGTCCTGATGTGTTTTTCTAAAAGGCATTATGAAATGTCTGGGACACCCTAGTTCCTTGGGCATCCTCATCATTTTACCAGCTGTGGTAAGCTTCTGCCCAGTATTGCTCTCTGGACGGGACTGCTCTATTTCAAAGGAACATGAGACATTTCTGCTGATTGCCAGCACCCTTAGTAGTGCTTACATAACAAGGTGAAAGTAAAGAAGTGATTTATTTTGACATTCCAGACTGAACATGTAAGAGATGTTAAACAAAGTCTTGCTATTATTTTCTCATTGACACATACAGCTGAAGCAGGTTTGTATCTGCCTTTTCAAGCTCTACAAGATGTCTCACTCCTTGTAACTCCCACCTTTGTAAGGATAGTGATTTTTTTTTTTTCTTTGCCTTAAAAATCATCTCCAGTTTCCACCAAAGTTTTATAAACACCAGTACCTGTTGCTCTGGGCTCGGTGGAGCTAAGTCCTGGCCAATAAGAAATTGGATTTGGTCACAACTATCCCAGGTTTTTGGGTATGAACTGGGCATTTAACGTACTGCAACAGAATGGGGTACCTCCTTTGAGTCATCATTAAAGCAGTTTGTATATCTTAACAAATATTTGACAGAAGATTATTTTATTTGAATTCTCTTTGCAATAGAACACTGGGCTTGCATCCACTCTGGTTGTGTCCCACATTATTTGCTACCTTAGTTTCCCTTTCATTTCTCCAAGTAGGTCAGTAGTGATTGATCTTTGGGTTGAACAACAAAGTAGGTACTGATGTGTTCCCTTCCCATCACAGCTATTTAACCTGTATCAGGCTTCCCACTGACACCTTCATTTCTATTTCCTGCTCTGGGACTCTTCTGCTCTGGGTCACTGTTTCAACACTGCTGTGTAACAATCATTTACTCCTCTTCTTGGTTCCTGTCCCTGGTGAGTGTATGCTGGATTCCATCAATGAATGGTAAGCAACCGTGCCTCCTACTGGTGCCTGCTACTTTGCTGAGGTACTTTGACATCTTGTCACATCTGAGCAGTTGTTTCCATAATGCATATGAAAATAATAATAAGATCTTTCTGTATTCCTGATGGAGCTCTTCAGAAATGAAATAAAATACAGAAAGGTAAAATTTCACATGGAAGCAGTCAGCATACAAAAAACTGTTTATTGTGTAAAGCAACTTATTTGTGCAAGTCCTATGTAGCACTGCAAGCAGGTAATTGAAGATACATCTGTTGTGCATTTAATAATTTTTATAAGTAGAAAAAGCAGAAGTTGTGACTGCAGGCTAGCTTTTGAAAGCACAGTGCAAAAGTCTTGTCTTTAACATGAATGTGGTGTACATTTGCATTGCAAACATTCATTTATTCACTTCTTAGTCTGAATTAGTCATGGACTTCAGACTATTTTTGCCTGAATTCATAATTCATCTACTAATCTGCTCTCTTAATATCTACTAATGGATATTTACATTCTTGTCATGGAAATTGCTAAAGTAATTTTGGAAATACTGTAATTTGTGTAAAGCAAAAGATGGAATGGAAATCAAATCTGTAACCTCTGGTTCTGTAGGAGTTGAAGATGGAAAATCTGGTTCTGCTTGCTTTTGTGCAGCAGTTATTGAGGAGTATATGCCAATATTATATCACTTTCCTTGGTTCTTGCTTTTAGGGTTTGTTTTAATATTTCATGAATGAGACTGTCCTTTAGTAAACAGCTTCAGGTGAGCAAGACCTGACTCCCTGGCAAAAGAACAGCTAAGTGGAAGAAAAAAAAAAACACAAAAAAGCCCCCACCTGTTTAGAATTTTCCAAGAGGCAACTGCAGATGTTTGTGACTACATCAGTAGTTTTGAAACAAAGAACAGAATAGCGACGTTCTTGGGTCTCATTCAGAAAGCCATTAACTTGGTCGATATCTGCTGTGAATAATTCTGAGAGAGAGGAGAAAGGATGTGATCACTGGCCATCTGTACTTCCAGTTGAGTAAATGAGACACTGGGCAGGAGGGTGTAGATTTACCAGATCCACTCCCCAGCCTGTGACCAAGTTAGTACCTGAGAACTGTTGTTGCTCTGCAAATGCAGAGAATAGAAGACATCCCCTGAGCCATTTCACTGTTGTCAATCTGATTTTTGTATCAGGTAGCATGTTATTCTTTCTGTTGCTCTATCTTCCTTTGCTGGTGAAAGAGTGCCCTTTGTGATATAGTTTGAGATGAATCACTGTGAGGAGTGGCTTTCTGGACACCTTCAGTGTTTTCCCATTTCTCCCTCCTTGCTGCTCACAAAGGGAATGGTGTCTGTGCCTGTGCCTGGTCTTGCCCAGTGCTTACCTACACAAATCATTGGTGTTGAATCATAGCCTTGTTCCCAGTGGCTTGAAACCATTGATTTGAAAGGCTGTAGCTGCTCTGATTCATGTTCTGTTGTCCCATTTTTTATGCCTATCACATCCGTTGTTTTTCTTATTCATTGGGCAAATTTCTTTATCTGACCAAATGTTTTTCACATGAACTGGGCTGCAGGTGGCTGTGGAGCTCGCCCACATCTGACTAAATTCTATTTGCTTGGGAGATGATGCTGTAGGCTGTTGGTAAAGCATCCAATCCATACTGCTGGGGTTGTTTCTTATATATAGCAATCTGGTTAACAAAGTATTCTTCCCTTTCCTGGATCTTCACAGCATAGTGAAGACTTCTAAAGAAATGAGGTTTTTTTCACGATAACGATATACTGATTATCAGAACTCCATGGTTTTATGGCAGCAGCCCAGGTCCAGTTCCCCAGTTGGTCTGGGGTGTTTGGCAATGGGAGTGCTGTTTGGTTTTTGTGGGCTGTTGCTGTTTCAGGGTTACACCTCTTGTAGTATCAAAGTGGCAAATTTTCAAGAAACAATGACCAAATAAAACAGAAGTAATGCTGTGGTCCACAATACAGAAACACAAGTGTCTTAAATTGATGACTGCTTGGCTTCCACCCTTGACAGCCAAAGGACTTGGCAGCAAGAAACAGCCTTTGCTGGCTGGTTAGGCACACGGGTAGGAAGTATGTACTTCGGGTTTGGCTTTTGTGGGGTTTTTTTGCTTGTTTGTTTGGTTGGTTGGTTTTTTTTGTTCTTGGGAAACACTGCCTGCACTTAACTGAATACATTAATAATACTGTCTCTCTGCAGAGCTCATCCCAGGAAATGAGATTCAAGCTTATGGAAAGGAGGTAGAGACTTGCAAAATATTAAAAAGCCCACAGCAAAGACTTGTATTTATGTGTGCAGAGCTGCTGATGAATTGCCTGTGGTTTTGGGGAGGCTGAGACTTTTGCTTTTGGTTGCACCGGAAATCTGAAGTTAATGCTCACGAGAAGTAAAATCGGAGAATGTGGATTACCTGATGTGCCTAAAGATTGCAGAGGCAGACACGACAAAACAGAACTCTTCTTTGTAGCTGTGTCACATTGTGTGCTCTGGGAACTGAGAGGAACAGCAGCCAAGCTGGGAGAAAATGCCAGCTAAAGGTAAATACTTCTTCAACGACAATGCTGACTGCAGGATATCAGACCCACTGTATGAGAAGCACCGCTACACCAGCCAGCAGCATCCACTCCTGCTACTGCTGCTCTTCATTGCAACCATCTTCTGGACTACTCTAATTATAATCTTTTTTGTGGCTAATGTGAGTATAACTCTTTGTGTTTGATGTTTTCAAAGATGATGAGGAATGACTATAAGGGCTAAATAAATAATTCAGGCTAAATAATTTTTTTGAGCCACATGGCATCAAAGTTGCAGTGTTGAAAGAAGTTGAGTGTGCACATGATGCTGATGCTGGGTATGTTTTTGAAGGGACAGTGAAAAGAAGAAATGATGTGGTTAGACAAATAATATATACTGTAAGGATTGTTCTTTCCTTCTTATATGTAATGAAAAAAATCATAATTTATACTAAATGCTAGTTACAATAGTATAATAATGGGACCAAGGGAGGAACTGCAGCCTAAATGAAAATGTCTTGCACTCCTCATTTTCTTTCTAGAGAAATCTAAGAAATGTAAAATAATGCAGTAACTCGTTGATGATGGATTCCTAAGGTGATTTGTTTTTTTTAATTCAAAGAATTTATGTATGTTCATTCCTATTAATTTTTTGATACAGGACTCTGCTGGTACAGGAAAAATGAAGCTTAAATAATTATTTGTTGTATAGTGTAATAAGATTTTCTGTAAAGAAACTGTGTGTTCTTCAAGCCAGCCCAGTTGACAACTAAGAAAAAAGGGGAGTTGATTGAAAGATAATGTTATAAAAAGATAATGAGTGAGCTGTTATAATCTTTTATTGCCTGCTAGTGTTGCTTTCCAAACGTTGCACTTCATTTGAAATGTCTTTAAGTGTCTATCAAAAGGGCTAATCTTATGATTTGCACTTATCTCTTTTAGCTTTTATTTCTTAAAACAGGAAAGAAGTAACAAAAGGAACTGTTAGACTCCTTTTAGCAAAGCTTTAACTCCTTAGCTGCTTTTCTTTTTTTTGCATCTGCGTTGTACATTACAGTATGGTTAGCTTTAAATTCAAAGCCAAACTCACTAATTTGGGAGATAAAAGTGGTGGAACTGGGACAGACTGGGTATCTGCAGTAATGTTTGTTTTACTACTTTTGTATGTGTGAATTTCAGAAAGTGTTAATCCTGCCACAGCCAGATTACTTAGGAACTCAGGTTAGCATGTTTTAAAGCATCTAAGTTGTTAACAGTTTAGACATGCATTCAATTTTTTTCTAAAGGGAGAATTTTGACCAAATCTAAGTATTTGTTTTGCTTTTGCAGGATGCACATGATCATCTTGCCTTCATTACTGCAGTTTGTGCTGCTCTTGTTGTATTTGCAATCATGTACTTACTTTTATGTATGGAATCCGTGTTTCGGAGATGGCTGACTTTATTTGGAGTTACAATTTGGATTTGCTTCCTAACTGTGGGATATGTATCTGTTGTTGAAAAAGAAAATGATTATCAGCTCTGGGAACAGGTATGTGTGTCTTCATTCAGCTACTTATGGAGAACCAGTAGACAGGAGATACAAATGTGTTTGTGTGCTTTTGTTTTTTCTCAGTATTATAAGTGGAAAATATTTTTTTCTTGAGATTTAGGTTTGCTTTCCTAAATTGGTTTTATTGGTTTATTATATCAAATTTTATTTTGTTTCCCTTACTATAGAGAAGATAGAATTCAGTAGATGAAATTGGAGAGATTGCCTAAGTCTCTGTAGGAATTGCATCTCTAGGTTGTAATTGAGTTGTATATTAAATTTATACTAAATCTTTACTAGTAATGAATCTTAAAGAGAGTGTTTAATTACTAATACTTGCTTTTTTAACTCGGAGAGGTCAAAGTAGTATTCAAAAAATGTATAAAGGACTGTGGAGCTGGGTGTGCCCTAGAGAGCCTCTTTTCAAATCAGTCGGAGAGGTGAACATTAGGAATTACTGACACATCCTGGCATAGCTGGGTGTGGCTAAACTTCCTTGCTTACAATCTGATCAGAAGACAGGCAACTTCATGATGCCAAAAATACCACAAGCTGTAGGAAACTCCTCCTAGGCTCTCATAATGTAAACAGAAAATTTTTTAATGAAATAAAAATGACTTTTTATCTTATTTCACTGGCTCTTCCCTTTCCCCTCTTTATTTCAACTAAAGATGGATGGAAGTTATCAGTTAAATAACCAAAATCTGATTTGTATGATGGCCTGGCTCCAGCACTGTGTATTTACAGTTGCTATTCAGTATTCTAATCTTAAGGAAGAAGCTATTACCCTAGGAAAAACAAAAATTTACTGTTCTTAACTTTTAAGTACAAATACGTGATGAAGCAAGATTGGATTTTGCTGCTTTCAGTATTGCAAGTCACCGATTTGTGCTTTTGTCATTTGGTAATACTTAATGTTGATTTAAAGCCTGAACTAGAAAATAGAAGTGAAGAAGTTAATTTCAGACTTTTATCTGAAGTTATGAATTTTATCACTCATTAAAGTTACCAGTTAAATGTATGACTGCTTATAGGACTGTTACACAGCGTTGAGTGCGTTGTGTGGTATTGTGTGTATGGCATCAAAAGAT
Organism: Turnix velox; assembly: GCA_013400935.1. Classification (NCBI taxonomy): domain Eukaryota; kingdom Metazoa; phylum Chordata; class Aves; order Charadriiformes; family Turnicidae; genus Turnix; species Turnix velox. The sequence goes on from VZTY01022576.1 coordinate 26,450, forward strand.
TTTTATAGCCCAACTAAAACCAATGAGTGAGAACTTTGCTTGCTTTTTTTTAGTGTTATCCCATCCAAAGCATTGGCAAAGTCTTGATTGCAGACTTGGCCTTGAGATGTCCCTGAGGGAAGCTCATGTCTGGAACAGCACAAGTTGAGTTGCAGTTACTGAGCCATGAGCATCATGTATTTTGCTCTCATCAGAGCTAGTTGTTAGTTTCCATACATAGAAACTAAACACTTTAACATACATTTATGCCAATACCTATAGTTTATAGACCTTCCTTCTGATCCCCATCAGTTTTGTGGGGTAAAATTCTGTAAAATCTTTGCAGCTATGCATGTAATTAATGTGTCAGCACCAAGGAAGTACTGGTTGGATTTTTGGTATCTATCAAATATACATGTGATTGTGTGATGTTCACATTGGAATAGTAAATTGGAGAAGGTGAGAAATTTGATTCTATTCAATATTGCTATTGTTGCAAAGCTCTATTCCTGATACCCTGATGTACAATGTGCATCTTCAACTGTAACAGATAAATTAAACATGAAAGGCCAGGACTTTCCACTCTGTTGTGATTGTCAATACTTAATAACATGTATGCATGATTTTATTTTTATTTCTCTTTTCTTTCCAAAGGTGCCATTCTTTCTATTTGTGATCTTCACAGTTTATACCATGCTACCTTTTGGAATGAAAGTTGCTGTCACAATTAGCCTGCTTTCTGCTCTCTCCCATATTGCTACTCTAAGTGTTTTGGTAAGCATGAATTCTCAGGAAAATAAGGAATCCTTCCTATTTCAGGTAAGGAAATACTACTTGGTTAAGTAATCAAATATGCAAGTCATATTACCATTCAATACAGGCATAATGAATCTGTTTGGATAAATACCAGTATTCTACAAGGATATTCCAAATTTGTGGATTTGTAGGTTGGGCCCAATGTATTTTGCATACTTTTCCTAATCTGTGATGCACACTGGATTTCAGACCTGAGTGAAAGAAACAGAATTATTCTTTAAACTAAGTTACTAAAAGCATTACAGACTTTGTCATAGTCATTCTTCCTATCTGTGCAGTTTCAGATGGGTCTGTCTAACTTGATGTGTAAGGGTGGATCAAAAAGGCTGTCACTGCCCTGGGGAGGCAGGAGAGCCTAGGAGTCCTACTGGGAGTTCTCGGGGTTCCCAACACTTATTAATAGGGTGTGTGCAAAGGAGCTGCCCAGCTCTTTTGATGCAGGTGTGTGTCAGACTTCACACAGTGTGCTGATGCATGAGTTTATGCACTGGTTTCTCCCTGAATCAAACACTGGTGCCTGTAATTGTTAAATGAAATAGCAGAACTTTCTGTTTCATTTTATTCCTGTGAGTGTGAAAGGTAGCTGATGTGTCTCAGGTACATCCTGCCTAATTGCAACACTGCTTTGCTGTGTGATAGGGTAAGAGAAAAATTGAATGTGGCACTAGTATATTTATTAATGAAGTATCAATGGCTATTCTGCAGTAGTAAATGTTTCCTTCTTTTGCAGCTGCTTGCCAATGTTGTGATTTTTCTCTGTGGTATCTTGATGGGTGCCTTTCATAAACGCCAAATGCAGGTTGCTTCGTTGGATTTGTACAAAAACACATTACAGTGCATTCAGGTCCGAATGAAATTGAAGATTGAGAAGAGACAACAAGTGAGCAAACTAATTCATTATATGAATTGCTTTTTTTATTAATTTCTAAAGTATGTATGCTTTTAGGAAGTTTGACTAATGCATGTTGAAAGGCTGGTCTGATCTTTGCAATACCCACCTCGTGTCAAAATAAAAACTCTGCCATTTGTAACAAAAGAAGGAAGTTAGAGGAAGCTGTAATCTGTAGCTTGTCTATATGAAAATCACAGTATTTGTAACAAGAATATAATTGCTTGTTATTTTAGTTACTTTTTTCCTAGTTCAAAATGTTTCTGGGACTGGCCCAAGGTGACTTAAAAGAACGTTATTCCCCTTAAAATGACTCGTAAGGTGATATCTGCATTTAGGTTTTGCTTCCTATGTTCACATTTTTGTTTTGAACTCTAAAGTAATATTTGTTCTTGTGTTTTTTTTATGTCACTATTTTTCATTTGCAAGAAGGATAATATTGGAACCTACAGAGGAAAAAAATCATGTAATAGATCATAGTATTCAAGTGTGACAGCATTTATTTTCATAAGCTCCAGTGGTATTGAAAGAAAAAGTGAGAAACATGAATTCCTTACTGATGAAGGACTATTAAGAAGTACCAAAGCTGAAGCTAGGACACCTTTCCTCCTTTATCCTAGAGTAAATGGGGTTAAGAACAGCAGCTCTAGAAGGCTGTGTCCAGAATTCTCTGCCCACCAGATGAAAGGAAGGGTCAGAAAAGTGACTGACTTGATCACATTGATAAGAAGAAAATGCCCCACAGCAAGTGTGATCTGTCCTCTGATGCTTATCTTGTGAGATGAGATGACTAATAAGCATGAAAGTCCCAGCAGAATTTCTCAATGCAGCAGCCAGGAAAGCATCTCGTCAGCTTTCCCAGACAGCATGCTTTCATTTATTGCCTGATGTGGTAACTTGCTTGGTGTTGGATTTTTTTATGGTTGCTTGTTTGAAGTGGGATGTGCATCAGTGTATGGACAGCTTTCTTTTGATCTGGGTTGTAATTTCTCACACAATTTTGAGGCTTTGTTTTGCCACCCACTTTTTCTCTATGAAGATGTGAGAAAAGCAGCACTTCTGGGGGTTCAGCAGCACTTCTTTGAAAACAGTGTAAGGTGTCAGCCCCAAATGGCCCACAGGGGCTCTGCTGTCAGTTTAAATTGATCCCCAAAGCTGAGTTAAAATGCCAGAGGAGGGAGGTGTTTTTAGGGACAACCTCAAACTAAACTGCTGCCTGTGTCTACCGTTCTGTACTTGATGCTCAAGGCCTCCCTTTTCCCACTGTGGTCCCAAGGCATTCATTTGTTGAAGGTGTCAGACACTGGTTAAGTAAACTTGGCAGCTGTCTCATACTGCTACTTCAGATATTCAGGAAAAGGGGGACAAAATGTGGTCCAAAGGGACAGCATTTACCCAGTTGCATGATGTGTTCACCTTGCTGGTGATGTAATCAGAAAGAATTCCTGCTTGCTGCTGCTCTGTGCAACATTTCCTCTTCTGTCCCTGCAGCAGTAGAGCCATTCTTGGGTTGAAAGTACTGTCTTTCTCTTGTGCCCAGAGACTTATTAGAGTAATCTTTTTAGGTCAAAACCAGTGTAAAGCAGTGCACTGAATAGATATACAGTACATATGGGTTGTGAAGAGTCTGTTCTTGCTCAGGGCAAAAGACAGTAGCAGTGGCATCAGTTCCTGTACCAGCATATTGTCAACACTTTGGTATCTGTTGCTACTTTTCCAGCATTTGAGAATTCGAAGGGTTTTTAATACTGCAGAATTATTTGTTATAAAATATAAGCTTCTAGAGAAGCTCTATCAGAGCTGGTGGGAAAAACTGTTTTCATTTATCCATGAACTGTTGTACTGAATAGCGAATCTTGGTGTGTTTTGTGGTTGTGGAGAAAAGTCACATCCAGGTTACCAGGAATAAAAGAAAAACTATGCAACACCCTTGCTGAACTGGAAAATCACTGATTTTCAAGAACAGAAATGTAAGAGTCTCTTTTCCAGAAATCCTGACATGCATTACTAAAATGCTATTTGAACAACACCATTTATGTTTTAAATTCCTTCTTGCAGTCACTAAAATCCTTCTGTTTTAAGTTTACTGTATTCAGAATTTCACATCATTCATTTTTTTGGATCTCCTTTTAGGAAAATTTGCTTTTATCCATACTGCCAGCTCATATCTCTATGGAAATGAAGCTGGCAATCATAGAACGACTGAAAGAAACTAATGATAATAGGCAAATGCATGACAACAACTTCCACAGTCTGTATGTGAAAAGGCACCAAAATGTGAGGTAAGTGGGAACTCTACCAATAATTGTATGAATGTAAACTGCTGATTCTTTCTGGTGCAATGAGACTAAAGTCTGAACACAGACTTTCAGGCTGAAGTAGGTTTCTTTCCTGCTGTGGGGGTAATAACCCCTCAACTGGCTGTCTGCTAAATCAGTTGAGACATTTGTACACTTTTTTTCGATGAGCTGATTTCCAAAGAGAGATATTTTCTGTTAAATGCATTTCAGTGTTTAGTTAGCTGTGGAATTGTTGTATTTCAGCTGTGGTTTTGTTTTTTTTTCCTTTGGTTCTTGTCCAGCATTCTTTATGCAGACATTGTAGGATTTACTCGCCTTGCCAGTGACTGCTCACCCAAGGAGCTAGTAGTGATGCTGAATGAACTTTTTGGAAAGTTTGATCAGATTGCAAAGGTAGGTGGTACAGCTGGGGGAAAACAAGTCTTCTGTACAAGACAGGAGGCAGTTGGTGTGAGTGCTTCAAAGTCAGAAAGGAAAGTCTGTTTTGGCTTTAAAGCTAAAAGCCAACGTGGCCACTGTTAAGGATAGCAAATCTAACAGCTCAGTCTGGGGTAGGTTCACTCACTCATCACTGAATCTTGAAGCACAGGGTTGGCTGGGTTTATTTCCTGCCTCAGAATCTAATGGGTAGCTTAAATGCTGGAGAATGGTGGGTGTTCTCTTAAGGATTTAATTGATGAGGGAGGACAGCTTAGTTTGCTTAACTTTAACTGATTTGGGCTGCTTGTGAATTAAGATATTTTGGAGTTGACTGGAGAATTTCTGCGCTGTTCTCACAGCAAGGAAGGCTGGGCAGTGTTGAGTACTGCTCTCTCCAGGCAGTAACAGGTAGCAGTATCCTCTTTTGCACAATTAGGAAAGAGTTTTCTGCTCCATGGAGTATTTTTCATTAGCAATAACAAACTGTAGTGTGTGCTGGCTTCCTCTTCAGTCATGCTTGAAACAATGACTTTGCTTCTGCAGGGCTACAAGGTTGAGTGTCTTAGTTCTGAACTTCTCCCTAATTTCTGTGCAGGTTTTATGACACTGTGCAATAGTATTTACAAGGCAGCTGTGCAAAAATTGATTAAAAGGTGAACAAGATGCCTAGAATTCAGGTGTTAACAAAAGCAAAGGTTAAGAGATTTAATCTTCTAGATAGCAAATTCTGTGACAGTTTGATTTTTTGCAGAACTGCTTGCAAATGAGAATAAAGTCAGAAGGTAGTAAGATGATTTTGTTTCAGAAATGCTTGAAACAGTGTTTTTATGTGACTCTCCAGTGATCATTTGGATGTGAGGAAAGATAAGTAAGCTTTGCTTAGCAAGGTCTGAATGAAGTCTGATTGTATTGTTCTGAGCAAGTCCTAGTTTCAGTGTTGTTAGCCTACTTGAACTGAATTTTTTCCTTTTAAACACATTTATTGTAATTTCACAGGAGAATGAATGCATGAGAATAAAAATCCTGGGAGACTGTTACTACTGTGTCTCAGGCCTCCCTGTGTCCTTACCAGTTCATGCCAGGAACTGTGTTAAAATGGGACTGGACATGTGTGAAGCAATAAAGTAAGTATAACACAGAAGGATTTTAATGTACCAAGGCTATGACAATACTGAATGAATCATAGACTCATAGAATAGTTTGGGTTGGAAGGGACCTTAAAGATCATCGAGTTCCAACCCCCCTGCCACAGGCAGGGACACCTCCCACTAGACCAGGCTGCTCAGTGCCCTGTCCAGCCTGGTCTTGAACACCTCCAGAGAGGGGGCATCCACAACGTCTCTGGGCAACCTGTTCCAGTGTTTCACCACCCTCACTGTAAAGAATTTCTGTCTTATGTCAAGTCTAAACTTACCCCCCTCCAATTTATATCCATTGTTTCTAGTTCTCCCATCCGATGTTATGTTAAAAATTCCTTCCCCTGCCTTTCTGTAGGACCCCCTCAGGTACTGAGAAGTTACTCTGAAGTTTCACTTTGAGTCTGAACAAGAAAACTAAGACTATCTGTTAGCTGTGATTGGATAGTTAAACATCTGGTCATAAGCTGCTCTCAAGCTTTGCTGTGTAGTGAGAGTAAACCTTACCAGAACTCCAGGAGGAGAGACAGTCTGAAGTGTCACTTGTGCTCTGATCCCCTCCTCCCTTGCCAGGCAGGTGAGAGAAGCCACAGGAGTGGATATCAACATGAGGGTTGGAATTCACTCTGGGAACGTGCTGTGTGGGGTGATTGGCCTGCGCAAGTGGCAGTACGATGTCTGGTCACACGACGTGTCCTTGGCAAACCGCATGGAGTCTGCAGGTGTACCTGGGTGAGAATCTTCTCTTTTGCTCTTTTCACTCTCTCTTTGTGGTTTTCATAACCCTGGTTTGTGAGTTTACAATCTGGAGCTGTGCTATCACACAGATCCTCATAATGAGATAAGGAATACAGGACAGATGTGCACTTATCAGAGCTATAAAACGTTAATATTTTCTGGTTGTGTTTTCACTGAAGTACTATTCTTAGGCAAGTAATTGCTGCTTAACTTTCCATTCATTGGAGAAATTTGTGTCTTCCACAGTGTTACATGGACCTAGTTAAATTCACATTGTGCATGGGGATAACGCTATTTGTCAGTTCAGCTAAATAATAGATCTGTTGACAAAGCGAAGCTGCACATTTACCTATTATTTCTGTTAAATCTATCAGTCCCACTTGACTTATATGAGCTCTGTGCTCACCACCATCCCACCCACTCATCTAAAAATAACCCAATTCAGAAATTCTAATAGGCAGCCTGATGAGTAGTCTCCAAGCAAGGAGAGTTTGGAGCTATTGGGATTTTTCTTTATTCTCTCAGCACAGCATTGGTGATGGGTAAAATGGGAAGGAAAGTGAGCAGTCCTGAGTGGGAGAGCTGAAACAAAGCAGTCATGGAGCTTGCTGTGTGTTTCTCTGCAGTGCAGAGGATTGAGTCTGAGGGTGATATTCGTGCTGCCTTCTTGAAGATGCTTATTGAAAAGGACAAATTCTAAATGGTGGTGATTTTTAGAAAACATTTGTATTATACTCATTTAGGAAATTGTACTTTTCCCACTTTTCGTCATTTCTTCCACTCACAAATGAGATCAGAATTTCTTGGTGCTTGATACTCTGTGCAAATTAGCACTTAAACCCACATTTAAACCATTCAATTATTATGTTTAAGCATTACAGTTTCTCTTAGAAAGTGATTCTAATGAGTGACATGACAGGGTTTCTTATTATTTCTCTGCCTTGGTCAGGTTTTAGTTCTATGCTTGTAATTTGAAAACTAATTTCTACAAAGTGACAAAGGGATGTGAATGTCAAGTTATTTTCTTTGCATTGTCAACTCAAACAGAAAGAAAGCTAACATGAACCTGGTTAAGGGTTGCAAGTTGAGTGGTTTAGTGTATTGACTCAGCATGATTAAACAACAATGAATTTTCTTTTGTTGGTGAAGCAAACAATATGACTTTTCTTAGTCACGTTTAGGAGTGTTGCCTAACCTTGGAAACTTTCATTATTCCTTTACATTCTTCATGAGTATTTGATAATCCTGTTTACTATTATAACTGTCTCCTTTCCTCCTCCTGCATTTCTAGCATGAGACAGCCCTCACTTGTGTTGTTTGTAATCTTTCCTTGCAGCTCTAGCCATCTGAATCTGATTGAGAGTCTGTCTCATCAGTCATCACATCTCCTTTGATCCTGTCTTTTTGTTTCTTCTATGTCTCTGCTTATTTCCACTTAATTTTATACTGATGTGATCTCTTTTTGGGAAGTTTTTTAGCATGTTTGCTATATTTGCTATGAAAGCTGTGGAACAAAGAACTGCAGTGAAGGATTGCATATATGGGTTTAAGAGTTGCCAGGATTTTTCAGTTGGCTGCCAAAGCAGGAGATGGCTGATAAGCAGAAATGCCATCAGTGGCCACTGAAATGTGAATTAAATGCTTAATGTGACCTTCCTGTAAGTGTTTGGGTCTCTTTTTCTTTCTCAATTTCTCAGCCGTGTACACATTACTGAAGCAACATTAAATCACCTAGGCAAAGCTTATGAAGTAGAAGAAGGAAATGGACACCTAAGGGATCCTTACCTGGAATCCATGAAAATAAAAACCTACTTAGTTGTTGATCCAAGGGTATGTGTATAGTTTTAAACATTTATGTTTATTCAGATATATACAAGCACCACAGGCACTTGTGTAGTTGTGTATGCACTGCTGTAATTCAGGAACTTAATTAAAGCATTAAATGAATCATCTCAGTAGCCTGGTTTTGCAACTTCAGGTGTGAAAGCACATCCTACTGTTGTAGGTTGTAAAATGTCATGCTGTAATCTCTGAAGCAGTCCACACAGATTAGACATATGCATTTTACTATTTATTTCCTTCAAGTGTCTCTCAAATCCTGGTCAAGAGATGGGATGAAGTCATGAAAGAATAGCTGTGCTATTCAAATGAAACATTCCCTGTAAAATATCCCAGTCTCTCAGATGTGAGAATGACCTTCTTGTCAAGGTGTAAAATTAACAGCTGCTGGTTGTCTGTTTAAAGCCTGGTAACTGCACTTCTAATTACTTGAACCCAGTATTATTTTTGGATATTTAATGTAAATCAACCCTGTAGATCCTCTCCTCCTTGACCCCACGAACACAACACAGCTCAGAATGGGGATTGTGTCTATTAAAATTATCCCTGCTCACCTGAAGAGTCCTCTTAAGTGTTAAAAAATAACCAGTCCTTGATTGATCACCAGTATTTCAGTATTAAGTAGCTCTACCTTCCTTTCAGACCCACAAAGGTATTGCTGTATGGGGTATATCCTGTATATAATCTAATGAGTTATAATTTAATGTTTGGTCTGTAATTTGTGGGATCTCTCAACCACTGTTTTGGTATGCCCTACATCAGGAATTGGGAATCTCTTTCCCCTGCAAGGAGATCATATCTATTCATGAGATCTGGCATCTCTCACCTCATCCCAAAGTTTTTAATGTTGTAGTGTTACAAGTGAAGGCTTGTAGAGACAGCTGAAGTGAATTCAGTACGTCATTATTTGCCTTAGTTCACATTAAATAAACGAGATAAATGACTGAAGATTAGCTAACACATTGCTAGTACATGTTTTAAGTCCTGCTGAGTATCTAGTTTGTACAGTCCTAAGCTATCCAAGTACACAAAGCTTAATTTCTTTGCAATTTGTATCATTTGCAGTTTTCTAAATGAGTGTGTGCTTTAGTCCAAACAGTGTGCATCAAATAATCATCTGCCTAAAACAAGGGTGAATGATGGGCTGAAGATGCGCGCATCGGTTCGCATGACGCGGTATTTAGAGTCCTGGGGAGCAGCCAGACCCTTTGCCCACCTGAACCACAGAGAAAGCATGAGCAGTGACTCTTCAGGTTCACAAGGAAGGTGCAGGAAGGTGAGGTTTGAAGCGGTGAGTGTCATCCTGCAGTTGCAAACTGCTCCTCAAAACTTGAAATCTTACCTGGCTTTTGTGGCTGATTTTTTGCTGTTAATTTTGATCTGAAATGTGTGCACACAACTGAGAAGGTATCTGGGCAACTATTTATGCCAGAAATTAACTAGATTCAAACTCTGCCAGTCTCCAGTATGTAATGTAATCATAGTAACCCTCCAAAGTAAAACTTTGTATTAATCTCTGTGGAGAAGATGCTAAAATACAGTTTAAATATCAATCCCTCCAGACTGTGGAAATGGTTTGCAGTCTGCTTGCTTCTGAATTATTTCAGGCTGTGGAGGAAAACAAGAGGGAAGATCTGTTCAATTCTTCTACCTAGTCAGAAAATGCTCATTTGCTAAAGCAGAAAACCTTTCTGGAAAGGGTTGATTTTCATAAATTTTTCTACCTGAGAGAGGTTCCTGCTTCTCAGTTGTAAATAAAAATGGTTTTGGCAGCTGTCTGAAGTTTATTTTCATTAGGTTTTTTTTTGCCATTTACTGAATACGTCACTTATCCTTAATTTCTTATTCAATTTAGGGGGTACCTTTGTGTACCACTGGGCACCAGAGAACTTCTGACAGGTTTGTCAAGTGCTTTCTTTTTCTAAATTATATGCTCCTCTTGTAGTCCAGTGTGCTATAAGCATGGTCTTTTAGATGGTTAATTATTGAGTATATGATATTCCTGTATTAGATCAGTTTAAGCTAAATTTTTAGCCTTCAAAAGGCTCCTCAATTCACATTTCTTAGTGTTGGCAGACTCTAAAATGAGCTCACCCTTCATCTTACTGGCCCCTCAGTCGTCCAGGCTGCATTTTGCTCTATGGGCTGCAGAGGGATGAAGGGGAGGAGAGAATTAAGCGACCTGAACAGCAACAGGGAAAAAAAAATTAAAATACTACCTGTGTATATGTTGTGTGCCTTTGCCACTGTAGTGTAATAAAATACTGGCACTATGTGCAGCAGTAGCTTTACAACAGAGTTAATTAAATCGATGATTTTTCAATTGCAAAACATTTTTTTAGTTTGTAAAATATTGTCTTAAAAATGCATGATTTGAGTAACTAGAGAAATGCTTAGTGCTGTGCTCATGGATTTTTACCAGTTTAGAGCATTCTTGTTTAACTTCCCTGGTTGCTTGTTCCTGTTGTGTACTGAGAAAGTTCCCTCTTCTGTGGCTGTTGTCTGTGATATGGACTTTGTTTCCTTCTCAGAAATTCTTCTCAGAAGGGGATAGAGGAAGATATTTATGATGAAATGATGTCGACCATTGAGGGCCTCAGTTCAATTAAGTATGCACTATTCAGTTTTTTCTTCACCTTTTCTTAGAGAGCAATCTGTGTTCTCAATTTTAAGTCCAAATACAAAATTTCTTCCGGGTTTTTTATCTAGACTTTTACCTTTATTTTTTACTTATTTTAATTTATTTTTCGGTGTCATTTGACTACAATGGGAGTATTACTGCATTATTATAGCAAGAAACCGTGGTTATCCCAGCTTTTCCATGTGGTGTAGAACTATGAAACAGCAAAATTATTGCTTTCTTACAGCTGTCCTAAGTAATAAGCCAAGCTGCAGTGTAGGATGGGATAGGATGTTGATGTTAGTGGTCTGCTTAGTAAAATAAGGAGTGCCTGGAAACAGGATGCAGTCCTGAACAAAACCCTTGTGTAAAGTCAAAGCACAGTTTTGGGGCCTATAATGAAATTGTTTTAGTGTCAGGTCTGCTGAAGGAGAATGGTCTGTCAGTAGCAGATGATACATTTGGCACTATGTTTGCATTTAAAAGTAAGCAAACACAGGCAATGTTGTTGGTTTGCTGTGATTTTTTGAAAAATTAAAATACAGTATTTAAATTTCTATAAAAAGTGTAACTGCATTTGAGAAGAAACCCTTATTTTTTTAATCTTAATTTTAAACTGTTATGACTGTACCTCACCTACTCCTCCTAGGGGCCTGCTGGAAGCTTTGGAAGGCTGTAAGCCATCTCTAACAGTATGATTACACTTCCCTTTTTGTAGAGCTTAACTCTGCTGTCTGGCTGCTCCAGCTCTGCCTGTCAGCTCTGTCAACACATAACCAACCATTTGTGTGTGATGATAGGAAATGTTTGATAGGTGTGAAAGGTCTTTACACGTGTAAAACAGTGGCTCTGTGTACTGTAGTTTCCACTCCAACAATGCTTTTACCCCCTCCTTGCTCTGGTGCATGCACTTTGTAACCTGTGTCTCTCTGATTGCAGTCCATGGTGTGGCAAATCTAGTGACTTCTGGGGATTCTCTCTGATTTTTGCAGACCCTGGACTTGAAAAAGAGGTTGGTAGGAGCCAAATAATCCCTTCAGATTTCTGAGGTGCACTTCAGAGCAACTTCAGAGTGTATTTAATGAAAATACTTTTCCTGTGGCTGTTTCTTTGCCAGTGCAATAATGTTATTTGTTGGGCACAGGGTACTTTTTCTGTTTGAATAACTGGTTAAATTTACTCTGCCATGGTGTAGTGAACACAGTCACTAGTGTGTGTGTATACATAAACTTTAGGTTTACTTCTGTGTACATCCTTTTTTTCTTTAATAAAGATTTTGGTTACATGCATCTGTGAAGTGCTTGCTTTTGTACTTGGTGGGTTTCCCCTCCAGGTTTCAAATGATCCTTTGGACTGGGATCTTATGTTGAAGTGAATTTAACTCGCTGATTTTCTTCTTGTCCTCTTTTAGTTGTATCTATATTTTGAGTAGTACTGTGCAGACTTTTCCTTAATATTTGTTATAATCTGTCTTCCAGTATCGCACCATCCCTATTCTAAAACTGAAGAGTTACTTTGCATGTGCCAGTTTTGTGTTCCTCTGTATTTTTCTGATACAGATGTTATTAATGCCAAAGTAAGTGCCATTATTTTAATAACACATCATTCAAATTAACCAATATTTAGTGAAAGTAATTTGCAGGAAACTTGGAGATTCTGAGGATTTAGATTTAAGAAACATACACCTCTTGGGACCAATTTACCCCTTGATAAAGGAGGGCATTCATATTGTTGGCATAAAGCATAAATATCAGTATTGAACCAGAAATGTTTCTTTAATATTCTGTTTGCTGAGTACACACAGAGGGTTAATCAGTTAAATAAGAAATACTATTTTATAGAAATAGTTGTCTGTAAGCACATTGAGTGAGCAATAGAGAAATTTAACTGGTTAAAATGTGCTCAGTGATCCTTTTGTTGGTAGATATAAGGAGGTGACCTTGAGCTTCCCATACCTGTGAAAAAGCAGATGGTTGATTCTGAATGTTAGGCCATACTTGTTTTTGGTGGCTGTTGTGGTGAAATTTGCATGTCATTCAGTCTGTCAGGGAAGAGCAGAATATTTTAAAGTAGTATTTGTGCAGCAGCTATAAGTTCTGCAATGTTATGGTCATTCTCTGCCACTAGAAGCAAAATTCTGTTTAAATTTAAAGGAATGGTGTTAGCAAATGTTGGTCTAAATTGTGGTTTGAAAAGGTTTTTCATTTACCACTCATTTGTTTGATGCTTTCTCTTCTCTTTAGAACTGCTAAACTGGGAATTTCCTTTGGCATTGTTGCAGCAGTCATTGTGCTTATTTTGTTTGTGTGCTTTGCTGAGAAATGTCTGGTAAGTTTATTGAAAAACACTTTCCTGTTTCCAAAGGAGGATGGATGTAACAGATGATGTGGTCTATCTTTTAGGATGATTAATCAAGCAGTTAATTTCAATAAGCCTTGCAGGAGATTTTAACCTCAAACTCAGATTACTAGAAGATTCCATTGCCTGAAACAGATTTTCACATCTGAAAATGCTCACTAGAATTCAGAATTTATTTATGTGCTTGAATAGATAGATAGGACACTTGGCATTTGTAGTTACTTTTTCTTTTCATTATTAAATGCATGTAATTAAAAGTATGTAGTGACACAGACATTTAGAAGTTCCCTACACTTGTCACATCTAAGATGTGCTAGAGCAGGAGGGATGTTCTGCAGTTTTCTTGAGGACATGCCACTATCATCCTGTTGCAGAATGGTGATGGTGCTCTCCCAGGGCAACTGCTGGAGCAAGAGAGAGCCTCTTGGAGAGACAGGTTCAAGTTGTGGCTAAGCAGAAAGAAAAAAAAATAGTGCTCCACTATTTCAAGTAGAAAGTTAGTATGTATGGTGTTTATGTATGCATCAGTGGATGGAGGTTTAGATATGTGTGTGTATAGATTTGGCTTCTCTATATGTAAAAACACATGGAGAAAAGGAAAAGCCAATTGCCAACATTGCAATTGCATCAAACTTGGGTTTTACTCTGTATTTTGATGCAGCATTCTTGAATAATGTTGGCAATTGTTATCAGGATGTGTTACTGGATGTGTTTCTCCAGTGGAGGATGTTGGAATGGCAAGAAAGGGGTTTGTGGTTGCTTTCAATTTAATCTAAAAACGTAGTTCCAAATGTAACATTATAGTTCTATAACTTTTAAAAATGCAGTNGAAAAGCCAATTGCCAACATTGCAATTGCATCAGACTTGGGTTTTACTCTGTATTTTGAAGCAGCATTCTTGAATAATGTTAGCAATTGTTATCAGGATGTGTGTAACTGGATGTGTTTCTCTGTAGATACAAGTGGAGGATATTGGAATGGCAAGAAAGGGGTTTGTGGTTGCTTTCAATTTAATCTAAAAATGTAGTTCCAAATGTAACATTATAGTTCTATAACTTTTAAAAACACAGTGTAAGTTGTCACAACATTTTGGTAATATTTTTCTAGAACTTTCATTCACTTTTTAAAGGCTAAATGCAGACAGTTTTAGCACCCAGATGTATTGAAATAAGGAAGCATTATCTCAATTTTCAGTTGTGGTAAGGCATCAGGGATTTAATCATAATGACTGAGTCTTAAATTAGGATTCCAGTGAAGACTCTTACCACTCTGCTGCAGAGAAAAGTGTTTTATATTTAGAAATATCTCTTCCCATGGATCAAAGTGTGAGCTGTGTTACTGAAACAAACTGATTTTGTTCACAGAAGTGCTGCTCAGAGCAGTGGCCTTTCCTACACCATCTTTGTGCCATCTCAGAAAAGGTGGAAACAATGCCTGTGCTTAGGCTTCCATTAGCCATCATCACTATAGGGTCCTTGCTGATTATTGCTATTTTTAATTTGGTGAGTAATTGTACTGAACTTACTGTAACAT
>VZTY01022576.1:41857-66707 GCA_013400935.1 Turnix velox
ACAGGTTCAAGTTGTGGCTAAGCAGAAAGAAAAAAAAATAGTGCTCCACTATTTCAAGTAGAAAGTTAGTATGTATGGTGTTTATGTATGCATCAGTGGATGGAGGTTTATACATGTGTGTGTATAGATTTGGCTTCTGTGCATGTAAAAACACATGGAGAAAAGGAAAAGCCAATTGCCAACATTGCAATTGCATCAAACTTGGGTTTTACTCTGTATTTTGATGCAGCATTCTTGAATAATGTTGGCAATTGTTATCAGGATGTGTTACTGGATGTGTTTCTCCAGTGGAGGATGTTGGAATGGCAAGAAAGGGGTTTGTGGTTGCTTTCAATTTAATCTAAAAACGTAGTTCCAAATGTAACATTATAGTTCTATAACTTTTAAAAATGCAGTGTAANGTAGATACAAGTGGAGGATATTGGAATGGCAAGAAAGGGGTTTGTGGTTGCTTTCAATTTAATCTAAAAATGTAGTTCCAAATGTAACATTATAGTTCTATAACTTTTAAAAACACAGTGTAAGTTGTCACAACATTTTGGTAATATTTTTCTAGAACTTTCATTCACTTTTTAAAGGCTAAATGCAGACAGTTTTAGCGCCCAGACGTATTGAAATAAGGAAGCATTATCTCAATTTTCAGTTGTGGTAAGGCATCAGGGATTTAATCATAATGACTAGATTGAGTCTTAAATTAGGATTCCAGTGAAGACTCTTACCACTCTGCTGCAGAGAAAAGTGTTTTATATTTAGAAATATCTCTTCCCATGGATCAAAGTGTGAGCTGTGTTACTGAAGTGAACTGATTTTGTTCACAGAAGTGCTGCTCAGAGCAGTGGCCTTTCCTACACCATCTTTGTGCCATCTCAGAAAAGGTGGAAACAATGCCTGTGCTTAGGCTTCCATTAGCCATCATCACTATAGGTTCCTTGCTGATTATTGCTATTTTTAATTTGGTGAGTAATTGTACTGAACTTACTGTAACATACACAGTTTAAGTAACATCCTGTATTCTTTTCAAGTGCCTTCTGTTTTGCTGCTTTCCTTAATGTCCAATTTGCAGCAAGAGTTGATCTACACAAGGGTAATGCATGATGGCAGGTAAATGCAATAGAAGGAAGAATTCCCAATTTGTAGAATTAAAAGTTCATGTGATAGGCTTAAGTTTTTATATCACCTCTTCTTGCTTTTGAGGGGGCATTTATAATTACTGTTGATTACATCCATGATCACTAACACTCTTCCATTTTTTAACATGAGTTTATGTGTTTGTCTGTTGTGGGTAGAATTTTGAAGCCATTTACTGAGCTATTTGCTCTAGCTAGTGATAGTGCAGGTGGAGGAATAAGAAGAATTACTGCTTGACTGAGATGCAGAGAGGCTCTGAACTTTAGTTTGCATATTGTGTTGCACCTGGAGTACTTATATTTGAAAAACAATCCTTCAGAGCAACCTTACTCCAAGTAGTGTTATTTTTTTAATATTTTTTTGTGACTTACTGTGTTGAAAAGTGATGTCAATCTGATCCCAGGTGCTTGGTCTGCCACTCTTATGATGTCATGGGGAGTTTATTCTGAAAGCTACACTGCAGAAAACAATTTTATTTTGTGGAGTGATTTTTCCTTGAATTGAGTCTGGTAGTCATTGGAACACCACCAGAGACAGACTAAAAGGAAACAGGAGGAGTAGCTGTGAAACTGGGGAGTAACATGGAACGATGTCTGTGCCAGTCAGCTGTTAGAGTCTCCATATTGTGGAACTTACATGATGATGAACTTACTCAAATTTAAAAATAAGTAAACACATGTCCATATAGATACACACCTTGTGTGTGCTATTTAATGTAATTAGATGGGATATCATTGTATTTCAACATTTCTATTGCAATAGATTGAAAGGCTAATCAGATCGAGACAAACTGTATAATATACAGAGAAAAAACTTAATGACTTCCTGCTGACAAGTTTGATTTTCTTCTTGTTCTATTTTGCCCCATTATAAACCAAGACTACTGGAAAGAACAAACCTGCAAACTTTACTGCACCAAATGACCTGTGGGCTACCACCTATGTGAGTAGAATACTGAAGATTCAAATGAACTGAGGCTTGGATGGTGTGTATAATAGAGATGGATGTCAGCATTTTGATCTTTTGAATAGAATTTCTAAATCATTGAACACACATTGACTTATACCACAAGGCAGTGCTAGGGATATGTCTAGCTATGCCTTTATTGAGCATCTTTTAGGGATTTTCCAGAGTTTGGAGTAGTCAGGGATAAAGCTGAAGTCTTATTTTGGTTACTCAGCACTTTGAGAAGTGTTCCCTAGCATTTCTATGGGGATAGATTCAAAACTTAGTCATGACAGAAAACATTTATTTCTGAGGGTTTAATTTCTTCTCTCTTTAATTCCAAAGTAAGATTCTCTTTTGAGATCATCCAGATGTTTGGGATCCTCCTTTTCCCCTGGCTGCACCTTAGATGTGTGTTTTTTAACCATGAGCAGCCGGCTGTGTGAGGACCCTTTTGTTGAAGTCCCTGTAGGAAAGGCTGAGTTAGATGTCTATAATTCCCACTGCACTCATTTGGTCATTTTCTCTTCTTTTATGTCTTTCACATCAGCCTTTTGGAAACACAACTCAATCCTGCATGGAGGAAACAGTAAGTACTAAATCTTTTACGTGTATTACTGACAACAGGCAAGTCATTTTGCCATATAAAACACAGCTTTTTTTTTGGTATCTGACAGCAGAAAAAAATTTTCATGAAATCAAGGGGTTTCTTGTGCTGAACAAGCTATGGCATTACTGATTTTTGAAATTTCAGGCTTAAAAGTAGCTCTGAAGCTCTGAGTGAAAAGCAGTAGAATCATAGAATGGTTTGTTAAAGAAGATTTTTCAGTAGTTTTATTGGCTAACAGCCCCAGGTTGGTAATACTCATTTGCATTAAAGTTTTTATGAAGGAGCAGTGTCTGAGGTTGGGTAACAGGAGAATTGGGAATTTGGTATCTGCTTAAGGCTGCTAAAGGGAGAGCACTGTCAAAAATAGTACCAGGATGATAAAGTTCCTGGTCCAGAACCCATTCAATGCACTGTGAACCTACTTTAGATTAGTCCTGAACTTTAAAGACATTTTTCTTGTAAATTAATAGACTTTGAAAGACAGATTCACAACACTCCTGTTTTTATCTATAGTACTTGTTTGGTGTGATGCTTTTTGTTTGAACCTTTTTTGTTTGCCTTGAAAAATTTTAGAAAGCAAAGTAAAAATCCTCTTGAGTTAGCCTTTTAGTGCAGTTAGAAATAAATCTTTAAATGTATTTAGCAAACAATAATCATTCTTCTGTTTAAATGACAATGATGATGGGCATATATAGGATTTGGAAGTCTCTTGGGCATAAAACCTGAATAATTCAACTGCCCTTAAAATTCTTCTTTTCCAGTATTATGCTTACTGTTGCATATTGGGCTTCCTTGCTTGCTCGGTATTTCTTCACATGAGCTTCGAACTCAAAGTCCTCCTCCTGTCCATTGCTGTGACTGTGTACCTAATCATTTTTAATACCCTTCAGAGAAATCCAAGCTTTAATGGAAACAGTACCAGGTGCAGTCTTGTTTCTTAATGAAATATTATTGCAAATTATATTAGATTGCTGTACACTTGCTGGAATATTAAATGTCAAAATCATCAGAAAGTGATATTACAAACCCTGTAGCATTAATGACATGGAAATCCTATTAGACCATATCACCTTTTTTTTTTTTTTCAGAAAGTTTGTTGTCTGATAAATCTGTACTATGGGTTCTGAGGTCTTACATTAAAGACTAAAGGGCTGAATAATCACATAATAAAGTATAAAGTAAAGTCATGCTACAAGTCTGATGGTCAAAACCTTGCAGGGAGCTTACTAACAATCCATAATTTGGAAAGTAACAGTAGTTCACCTGATGCAGCTGAAGAAATTTTAAAAATACTTAAGAGAAATGACATGAAAAGGGTTTACTCTTTATTTCTATGTCTTTCCCAGATTCTCAGCATAGTCTCATAGTTGAGAATAAACTTATTTTGTGGAGACTAACTATGAGATGTCAATGCAGCTTTACAAAAGCCAAAATAAGATCTTAGTTTATCCTTTTAATCTAATGAGAATTTAGTTTGATGCATTTATGAAAATTAGATATAAACCAGACTGTTGTTACTGTAAAATGTTTGAATTTGTTTTGATGTAGGTGTGATTTAATGTCTGGTTTAGGAATTATCATCTTTACTTCCACAAATATGAAAGTCTTTTCCCTGATGTGAAGGTTTTGTTGGCAGTTTCTGTGGGGCAGTGTGGGAAGGAAAGCTGCAGCTCAGCACAATGCAAATTAAGATGGTTTCCCTGGGATCTCAAAACATCAGGGATTAGAAGGGACCCTGAAAGATTAACTAGTCTAAACCATTTTTACTCAAACATCTCACTACAGGGTGACAAGGTGTCCTGTCAAGGTGTCAGCATCCATTTTTGTCCTTATGTGAAACACTGTTCATGTGCTGAACTTAAACAGAAATCCTCCCCTGTTATTAGGGTGGGACTTAGCCCCATCCAGCCACTTTTGTAATGACCTGTTGAGGTTGTCTTTATTTAGACATAAACCACTTCTCCTCTTCCCTTCTCCCTCCAGCCCTTACTCATGTGGATTTTCTTAAAGGATATGGATGACTTTGTCTTGCTTCCTTCTTTTCAGGCTTTTCATCAAAGAGCCAAGGATAATGACTAATTTATATCTGGTTCTGTTTTATGTAACCCTCATTTTACTTGCAAAACAGGTATGTGTGGCTTTACTTGCAGCAAGTTGATTTAAATAAAATGCAAAAGTATTTTGCATCGAAGTTGTGCTTTAAATTGATATTTTAAATTTTTTATATTCTTAGTTGTAGCTAATGTACTTACTTGTACACATCTATAGATAACAGGGTGTGTAAGGGTGGAACACTTTTATATTTTTAAGTTGTGTTTGCATTACACAAGTCAGAGCTTTCAAATTGTTCCAGTCTGGATGTGTCTGTATTTACATGACAATATTTATCTCGCATCAGGGAAGTAACTCAAGATAAAAATAATCACCATATTATTAAAATATGGTTTTCTTAAGTAAACCTGCTGATGCCCAGATGGCATTCATTCCTACTGACTGCTTCATTTTCTTCTCAAACCACATATTGCCTGGCTACATGGGCTCAAAAGGCCTTGCAGGGACTCTTTTGTTATAAAACTTTTGGAATAATGTTTTTCAGCATGGTATGAATTAGATTTTATTTATCATACTTGGTCCTTTTACAGATTGACTATTACTGTCGACTGGTCTGTCTGTGGAAGAATAAGATTAAAAAAGAACGTGAACAGTTTGAGACAATGGAGAATGTTAACAGGCTTTTACTGGAAAATGTTCTTCCAGCACATGTTGCTGCATATTTCATTGGAGAGAAGCGAAATGAGGTCTGTTTCAGCTCTGTGGGTGGGACAGTAAACTGCACTGCTGTGACATACAACATCGTGCTAACAATGTGACATACAACATCACGCTAACAGTGTGACATACACCATCAAGCTAACAATGTGACATACATCATACTAACAATGTGACATACACCATCAAGCTAACAATGTGACATACACCATCAAGCTAACAATGTGACATACACCATCAAGCTAACAATGTGACATACACCATCATGCTAACAGTGTGGCATACACCATCATGCTAACAGTGTGGCATACAACATCATGCTAACAATGTGACACACAACATCATGCTAACAAGCACACAGAAGACTAATATCCTGCATATCCTGCACTCTTTGCCTCTTGTTTGTATCCTGAGACCTTTTTAAGCTTGAGAATCTGTTCCCCAGATGGCCTCAAAACTGATGGAGTTCAATGTCAGTCTCTGAAATCTGTTTTCAGAATAGGTTATTCAGCTTTGGGTCACAGTTTGAGTTTGGAAAATATTTTCAAAGGATTTACTGTTTTCCAGACAAGAGATTTTACCAGAGAAGATATGTCTAAAGTTAGTTGGGAAACAGATAATATCCCCTTGGTAACATCCCCATGGGGAAGTGTATCCATGATAGGTGGTTGGTGGTTGTTTTTTTTTTGTTTGTTTTGGGGTTTTTTTGTTTGTTTGTTTTTTGTTATTATTGTTTCATTTTTTGTTATTTTTTTTTTTAAGGCATTCATCCTACTTTACCATCATGTCATCAGAATAAATACTGCTGATTTCCCAGTCATGGCAAGTGTCCCAAGACTGGGATAGACTAGATGGGACTGCCAGATATCCCCCAGTTTTTTCTTAGGCAAATCAACTCTGTTAATGGTCCTGATAAAATAAGAGAAGCCCACTGTGCTGTGGAAAATGTTATGGGTTACAAACAATGATTAAGAGGTTTGAAAACTAGTGGAAGTTGGCTGCTGACAATGTGTGAATGTTCTGTTTTCCTGCAGGACTGGTACCATCAGTCTTATGACTGTGTCAGTGTCATGTTTGCATCTGTGCCAGATTTCAAGGTGTTTTATACTGAGTGTGATGTCAATAAAGAAGGCCTGGAATGCTTACGGCTGCTAAATGAAATCATTGCTGATTTTGATGAGGTAATAAGGCTTTGGGCAAAAATGGACCAGATTACATTTTATTATCCAGTAAATAATTTTCAGCAGATCTGGGAGCATTAGAGGAAGTGGAAGAACTGAATTTTGAAAGATGTATTCCCATCTGATAGGGATTTTCAGTCACATCATCAAATGCATTAGTAGTGTGCTTTAAAAGTGCTGAATTTCAGTACTTTATTTGAGGACTTCAATCCTCTTTCTTCCATATGCAGGTAGAGCAAAATAGTACATTCTTCTCTAACCTTCCTGTACCTGATAGGACTCCTAGAGGTGTTTAGTGCTTATTGTGGGCACTGAAATGTGGTATTCAAGTCTCAAATTTCTATTTTATTTCCCTTCAAACAGCTCTTGTTAAAACCTAAATTTAGTGGTGTTGAAAAGATAAAAACCATTGGAAGCACTTACATGGCAGCAGCTGGGCTCAGTGTAATGCCAGGCCAAGAGAACAACCAGGTATGTTGTCTCTGAAATCTGCCTTCAGTGTTCTGTGAGTACAGAAGTAACAGAATGTAATGTGATCTGAAAAAGAGAGTAAATCACCAGGAGTGACTTTCTGAAATGAGGAAAGACATGAGAAAACTCTGTCTCCTGTTGGATTCACTGTGTATCTCCTAGTTCTGTTTTTTTCCCCAGACAGGTATTACATCTGTAAGCTTTACACAGTTTTTACATTTTTAATCTTGGATGCATAATACAGTAGTTCTAATAAAAGGGAATTCAAAGAATGGCTGCCAAAGAAAAGACCATTTCAGAACTGGCCAGTAAGTGATACCTGAGAGCTGGCACCAAAAGGGGATCCTCAGGTGCCACAGGAGATCTTAATCAGAAACTGGTTGTCAGCCAGAAGAATTAAAACCATTTTCTGTACTCACTAGAGCAGGTTCATGTGTGACATCAAGATACACAGATGTATTTTATAAAAACAAAATGTAAAATTATGTCTGTCCTTTAGAATTCCAGATTTAAATCTGGTGAAGATTTAATGATATCATTCTTGTCACTTCCTTGCCATTCCAATTGAACTTAAAGTGTTTTTTAAAAATGATGTGTTTGAACTCTGTGATTGTGCACAGACCACAGCTGCAAGGATGGTCTGATCCTTACAAACATTCTTTGCCATTCCAATTGAACTTTGTGTTTTTTAAAAATGATTTGAAGTGTTTGAACTCTGTGATTGTGCACAGACCACAGCTGCAAGGATGGTCTGATCCTTACAAACATTCTTTGCCATTCCAATTGAACTTTGTGTTTTTTAAAAATGATTTGAAGTGTTTGAACTCTGTGATTGTGCACAGACCACAGCTGCAAGGATGGTCTGATCCTTACAAACATGGAGCTTTGGTGCTGGGTAGTCTTGGTTTGGAGTAGCAGCCTGGCACTGCCTTCTGTGTTGTAATCTGCTGATGGGTGTGTGGTGTGGCTGGCACAGGACAAGGACAGACAGCACCTGCACATTGGCATCATGGTGGAATATGGGATTGCCTTGATGAGCAAACTGGATGGCATCAACCGCCACTCCTTCAACAACTTCCGCTTACGTGTTGGTGAGTGCAGCTCCCCAGCAATGAGTGTTGGGCTTCTTACAAAATGCTTGAGTTTAGCTTTTTAAAAAAACCCCATTCCTTTATGGAGCTTTTCAAATATGAAGATTGCAGCTGGATATGTTTGGAGAAAATTTGAGGTATGGATGAAAAGAGAAGTACCCTGTTATTAACACTATACAAATGTTTATTTAGAATCGTCGAATAGTTTGGGTTGGAAGGGACCTTAAAGATCATCGGGTTCCAACCCCCCTGCCATAGGCAGAGACACCTCCCACTAGATCAGGCTGCTCAGTGCCATGTCCAGCCTGGTCTTGAACACCTCGAGAGAGGGGGCATCCACAACCTCTCTGGGCAACCTGTTCCAGTGTTTCACCACCCTCACTGGAAAGAATTTCTTTCTTCTGTCAAGTCTAAAACTACCCCCTTCCAATTTACATCCAATTTATTTTCCAATTTACTTATTTCTGTATGTTAGAAGTAGAAAAGGAAAAATCTTGTTTTGGTGTGAACTTAGTTCTGGCTGTTTCTTGGCCTTTGCTGTTTTACAATGGGTGAGTCACTTTCTATCTCCTTACCCTCAGAGCTGATGTTCACAGGACAATCAGAATACCAGTTCCTAGGCTTGAGGGTTGTTTTTTGCTTCCCCAAAGTTGAGGACATAGGGCTAATGCTGAAGCTAGATAGAACCAGACTCTCTGCTTCAGTAATGTCACCTGCTTTTGTTCTGAAGGGATAAATCATGGCCCTGTGATTGCTGGTGTGATTGGTGCCCGCAAACCTCAGTATGATATCTGGGGGAACACTGTTAATGTTGCCAGCAGGATGGAGAGTACAGGGGAACTTGGGAAAATCCAGGTAAGGCTGCTGCCTTGGAATGCCTCACAAATTATTTCTAATTGGTTTGGGATTTATATAATCAGAACTTCACAAGAGTTTCTTAATCTTTTCACACAAAGGTCACTGAAGAAACAAGTAAAATACTCCAGGAACTGGGATATTCGTGTGAGTGCAGGGGACTCATCAATGTCAAAGGCAAGGGAGAGCTGAGGACTTACTTTGTTTGCACTGAGACTGCCAAATTCCAAGGGATGGGACTGAACTGAAGCTGTGATGAGGTTAAGCAAAATAGACTTGGAATTGCCTCCCTTCTGTGAAGACTCAGAATTTCCCTCCTTATGTGAAGGACACACATAAACACACAGACTATTTCTTCATCTCAAGATAAGAGAAATTTTTTTTGTTTGTTTTGTTTTTTGTAGTTACGTTTCTAGAAGACACACAACCACCTGGCTGCAAACGGCAACCTCCTCCTGAAGTATTCGGAGGATTTACCTGAAACTGCCATAAAATGTGTTCACTTTGTTGCTTTCAGAACTGGTTACACTGACAGTATTGCCTCGCTCACAGCCCTGTCCTGCTCTCTGTGCTGCCACAGCACATGGTGCTGGGTGGTGGAAAGAGGAACAGAAGGAAACTCTTTTATCACATGATACTTGTGCTGAGCTCCTTTGGGGAAAAAAAAAACCCCAAATTGCTGAGGATTAGATCACTCTTTGTTATCTTGGCCTCCTCTGCATTCCTATCTGCTATTACACAAGTGTTTTCATGACTAACACCTACTAAGAGATAACTTTCACCTAGCTCAGAGTATTGACACTGTATTATTTTTTATCCTTTGTATTTCTGTGCCTCTGTACTTGGTGTCTGCATGTTTTATAAAGTCATAGGAGAGACTGGCTGTAAAATTCTGGCATTAAGTTTCAAAAAACATAGCCATGAAATTGGGCAGCACTGAGCACCTGCAGGTGATGCTGTGTGCATCTGCCACTGAGAGCTGGCAGCAATCCTGTCCCTAGTCTGTCCCTAATTATTTGGAATCTGAAGAACAAAACTCCTCAGACAGGATTAGAAACTGGAGCAGACAGAAGTGCATCTCAATTTGGTTTGGGGCTTTTTTATTCCCATTCTTCTGTCTTCTATCTGACTGGTCACAGGCTGGTTCATACCTTCAAAGACAATGCCATTTAGGAAACAATTTGGTTTTGAAGGTTACAAAAGGATGAGTGGAAAAAAACATTTATAATGGAAACGTTTCAGCAGAGCCTCAGTACTGAAGGAATGTTAGCAAGGTCATGAAAATTGACTTGCTGTTAGTTTAGTTGATGAAGTTTTTAAGCTGTTAATGACATTTGCTAATTTCTAAAATAGTGTTTTTCTACTTCACCTGTTTTCTGTTGGCAGAGTTGAAAGTGCTTGGTAACACACCTGAGACCTCATTCCTAACCTAAGGAGGAATTCCCTCTCCCAGTCCCCCAAGTGCCAGTGGGTGAGGTGTGAGTTCCCCCTCTGTTGCTGAGCAAATGAGCATTTCCAGACAGCTGTGGGTTAGTTGTGACCCCAGCTGGCAGGTGTTTAAGCAGCAGTCCTGTTCCTCACTGCCACTTTCTAATTACTGTGTAATTTCTTTAGAAGATGAAGTGTCTACATTTCCAAGACGGGAACAAATCTAAATATTGTCCAGCTGTGGATGAAAAGTTGTGCTTCTGGTAGGTCAAAACTCTGTTTGTAAATATCTTCAACAGAAAAAAGAGCACATTAGGAAACGCTTATGTGTTGACCCTAATGAAGAGCAAAGTTTCTCACATGATGCCTTGTCAGTAAGAGGTCAGTGTTGTAGCTGAATAAACTCTCAGACAGCTTTTGCTGCTCTAGGATTTAGTGTATATTTGTAATGCATTTGTTTTGAGATATTTATTTATTGCTTTATAAGGACCAGGCATGTGTCAAATGCTCTTTTCAGCACTTTCATGTCCTTTCTTCAGTGCAGTGATGATTTCCCTCATGAGTTTGCAAATTGCATGGTGGAGCTGAGTCTGAGGCATTGCTGTTCCCACACCTGGCAGGATGTAGCTGTAAACAGTATCTATGGAAGCCTGACAGCACTTTATGTTGCTTGTCTGGCTGGGAACTCGCCTGGGATTCAGGTTGTCCTCAACAGAGGGGTGTCAGGAGCTTTCAGATTGTGAGTGGTGGCTTTTGGTTGCTGTTTCAGAAAGGCATCAGAGTTTGTGCTCAGGGAATGCCAGTGGCCTGGGCATGGCCTCGGGGACCCAGAAACTGTGTCAGGAAAAGGGGTTCTCTCTGAGGGAGACTCACAGAATCTCACATCACAACTGTCTCATGGAAGAGCTAAATTCAGCCACAGGAAAAGTTCAATTTAAGCAGCAGCTGTATTAAAAGAAATCATAGAATAGTTTGGGTTGGAAGGGACCTTAAAGATCATTGAGTTCCAACCAGGGACACCTCCCACTACATCAGGCTGCTCAGTGCCATGTCCAGCCTGGCCTTGTTTGCAACAGTCCTGTAGGGAGTGAACTGAAATTTAGGATCAAGGAAATAACCTTGTTAGGAACATCTTTCTAACAGCATTATTGTTCAACTGAAAAAAAAATAAAAAATAAGGCACTGTATGTGATTTGGAGAGCTAATAACATCTTAAATTAACCATCTATTTAAAGAACAAACTTTTGGTTTTATTCAACAAATAAAAACCTTCCTGAAAAGTGCTTGGGTTTGCAGTTCTTTTGATAGATTCC
Organism: Turnix velox; assembly: GCA_013400935.1. Lineage (NCBI taxonomy): Eukaryota > Metazoa > Chordata > Aves > Charadriiformes > Turnicidae > Turnix > Turnix velox. The sequence goes on from VZTY01022576.1 coordinate 53,649, forward strand.
CATGAATAGGAGTGGTGGCAGGAGGAGAACTATTCTGGGAAAAGGAAACTATTGAAGAAAACTCCAGGCTGGCAGTTCCACCTCTCTGGAATTACTTGACTGTCTCAGCTGATACTTGGTGTTACTAAGTGGATTTGTTACTCTCACCATAGTGTCAGGATGTGCTTCTAGGCCAGGAGCAGCTGCCTTTTGTTCTCCAAGAGGAGATCCATCCACCTCTGGAGTCTGACAGAGCTGATCTTTGCTTCAATTCATCAGGCTGCATAATTTTTATTTAAAAAGTTTATTTCTCTTTCTCATGGTTGTAAGAGCTGCACAGTAATTGTAAAAAGGGAAATGTCTATGTTTACACATGAATGATTTTTGCCTCAACCAGATTCAAAGAAGCTTCTAGAGAGTTCTGATTGAGTCCCTGCCCTGTAGATAGGAACATTTCCACTTCTGCTTTGACTTTTCCAGTCACGTAACAATCCAGGAAAACCTAAATGCTGCAGAGATGCTTTAAAATAACAAGCAATGAAACCAGAATAATTTAATGCATTTGTGTAGCAAAAGTAGCTCTAAATACAAACCCTTCCCTTGCAAATGGCATCAGTTCCAAAATTTAATAAACAAAAGTAGTATAACACAATATACATATGGTTGCTGAATGCACCTGAAGTAGTTTATCTGGTTCTTGAACAGAATCAAACAGAACCTGTAAACCTCGGCCCAGCTTCAGCACTCGGCTTCAGGGACGGTGACAAGCTTTCTCGGGTCTTCAAAGTCTGAAAGGTGACAAGAGACAGAGGGCAATTAGCACCCAGCGCTGGGAAACTGCCACACACTGCTCCCAAAGGGAGCTCCAGGGGCTGTGACGGGCCAAGGATGGAACCTCAAAGCATCCAACAGACTCTCTCTGCGCTGAGACCAAACCCAGCAACATTGTGTTACAAAGTAGAATTTTAAAGAGTGGAGACAAACAGAAAAGAGGAACTAAGGCCAATGGAACATTGTGCAGCTGGTTTCTGCCTCAGCACATCTGTGTGCACTCACCCTCTGTCAGATCCACCCTGCTGGCCTCTGCCTCAGGCAAGGGAAGTGAAATCCCCATGGCTTTGCGGATCCCATAGGTACTGACAATGTCCCCAGGAGTCACTTGTTGTGCCAGTTCTTTCAGGTTATTGGTTACTCTCTCGGCTGGAAAAGTAATAAATACAGTAATAGATATGAAAAATATAGTTCTATATACATAGAAAATTGCTGAAATGAGCCCTGCACCCTGTAAAGAATGTAATTAGTTAAATACAAGCAGAACTGTTTTAAATAATGTTTCTTCACCAGCAGAGTAGCAGCTGGGCAGGGTGTGAGGGGGCCAAGAAGAGGTGGAGCAGCTGCCACCCAAGGCTTGTTGCCATGAAGGAAGCTGTACTTGTTTAAACGTTAAGAGAAAGACAGCATTTGGTCTGGTTTACACTTGGTGTAATACCTGTGCAGTGGGATTTCTGAAATAAGAGGAATTTATCTTGTCATATGGCAGTGGTTGTGTTGTGTCAGATCCCCTCTGCCACTAACACAGGCTGGAACTGATGTAGGAGACAAACAGCTTCACTCACACCATTACAGAAGGTACAACTGGAACAATGAATGAGACTGGTAACTAAATCAAACCTGGACTTAAGCTGCTGTACAGTAAGACCTGGTAACATTTAAGCAACTTGTAAAGATCTTGGCATCTGGAGCATTTGGTTATTGTCTTCTCCCCCACAGCACAGAGGCAGCCCACAATCAGTTCTCAAAATAACCCCCCCTAAAGAGGAATATTTGCAATTACTGTTCCAAATTCATCTTGGTTTGCATACAAAATAACCCCCCCTTAAATTACTCTTCAAGGCCTAACAAAGCACACCATGACCTGTAACTGTTAAACCTTTGTGTGTCTGGGGAGGGGAAATCCAAATTGGGACTTGATTAGTGCTGCAAGAATGAGAACAAAGTGTCCCTACCCAAGTGCATCTCTCTGTAAGAGGGACCCAGGAGACAAATCATGTTGGGGGGTGGTTTTGTGCTCAGTCGTTCATTTTGAGCATCCTGCAGCTCTCGCAGAAGCTTTGTTGTTTCATCAAGCTTCCTCTGGAAGATTTCAGCCTCTGTTTAATGAAGAAAAGAAAGAAAGTCCTAATAAGAGGTAAGTTTCTTGTACTATGATATAAAATATGGACAGGCTGACTGAGAAACTCAAACAGTCAGAGACAGATCCAAAGGACCAAGAAAGCTCACCCACCCTCAGAATCAAACTCCTCCATGGGCACGCCAAAGTTGGTCACTGCTTTCAGTGCTGTCAGGCAGTCGTTGGCAGCAGAGTCTAACCTGGTGGCAAGATCCACTTCCAAAATCTGAAAAAAAACCCCCAACAAACCAGCAATAAGAGCTGAGATAATATTCAGGTCGGCTTCAAATACCAAAATCGGGGGTGTCAGCTGATGACAAANATTTGTTCTACTCCGAAGTTGAGTGTCCTGAGGGAACCTAAAAAGCTGCCCTTTTTAGGGCACTTAGTATGTGTTAGAATTACTCAGGTCTCTGTTCTGCTCACACTCAAACAGGAAATGGTACCTGCCCAAATCAGTGGGGGCACAAAGTATGTATTAACTTCAAACTAGTATCCCAATTAAAATAAAAATCACTGCAGATCTCCTAAGCCAGAGTTCATCTCAGCTCCAAAGCTAAAATTCTACACCAAGCTGGAAAGTGCCAACACAGGCAGGCTGTGGGAGGGCAGCCTCTGCCTCAGAGCTGCTGCTGTGCTGCTCCACACTGGGTGGGAGGATGTCAGAGCTACTCTGTGTGCCTGTGGGACACAAGGGATTTAAGGAAACATCTCAAAGACAGCTCTGTTATCACACAGTGTTTGACACTTGCAGTACAAATACAGGTTAAACAAAATCAGATTGAAGTAGGAATAAAACAGCTACAGCTGGCAATTGTTATCTCATGTATGGGTAACAACCCCAAACACAAACAGAAAAGCATTTTCTTACAGTTCTCTGCATACCCTGCCTCAGGCTGTCAAACAGGTTGTAGTTCATTGACAAAGTTTACCTTTACATCTGTTACTGTGTCACTTCTTTCACATGGGCCTTCAGCTTCTTCCGATGGCTAAAGAGATTTTTAAAGAAGAAAATTAAACTTTTCTTTAAGTTCTAAGTAAAACCCTGTAAAATGCAGTATTTTTTTTAAAGAGAAGCAAATACACAGTGTCACAATGCTGTCAGTCAAGTCACAAAGCAGCTCATTTCCCAGGGCTTTCTTCAGGTAACATTTACTAAAATACATTTTTATAGCGTCTATTTTATTGCTCTCTGCAAAGTCCATCTGCTTTTCCATGCAGATTTCAGACCAGAGATGATTTCCTGGGATGATCACTAGAGGCCAGACTGTCCTCTCTTTCCACACCAAAGTACATTGCTCTAAATCCCTGTAAGTGCAGGGGATGAGCCCTCCCAGTCAGGGTCACTGCTGGGAACCAGAAGAAAGCCAAACCAGTTCATTCCAAGCACAGGCCTGAACTGGAAGGATGACCTTGGAACCAATTCTAGTGGTAGTTCAGCCAATATTTCATGTATTACTTAAAGGCTGTGATGTGTTTCTATTAATGGTGTACATTAATGTCAGCTCAAATCAAGGCTTTCAGTAAAAAGGAATCATCTTGTGGAGATTCTCAACTAATTTTTGGATTGTCCATTAAGTCAAAAATCATTAAATCAGCCCTTTTGTTTCCATGCACATCTGTGATATGCATATGTCCTCTTGGACACAACAAAGTCTGTCTGTGATCATTTCCCAACAACTGCTTACTCATATTCTCTTACTGAATGCTACAGGAATTAGAGCTAGTGGGAAAGTGGGCAGAGAAAGGATGTGAGACCCCCTTGGCACTCTCTCTATCTACAGTATTTTGTAGATTTTTCACATTTCATTAAGGAACAAGTCAGAACAATCCCTTTCCAGAAACCCCATTTGCTGGAGACAAGAGGCCACCTCTCTCTTGCTTTACAGCTTGTGTGCTTTTTAAACTAGAACAGGGCAGGATTGAATGAGACATTAAGAAGAAGTTCTTCCCCATGAGGGAGGTGAGACACTGGTCCAGGCTGCCCAGAGAAGTGGTGGAGGTCCCATCCCTGGAGCCATTGAAGGCCAGGCTTGCAGAGGCTCTGAGCAACCTCATCTAGTGCAGGATGTCCCTGCTCACTGGACTAGATGGCCTTGGAAGGTCCCTTCCAACTCTGTGATTCTATGATTCACTAAAGCCAAAACTGAGAGAGTTCAACAGCCACTCTTACCGTTTCTAGTTCTCTGAGAGCTCTGGAATGTCCTCCTTTAGTCAGGACGTCAAGCAAACTATCAGCCATCAAGAGAGGATAATCTTGTGATTTCATCAAAAACTCATGAATACTAAAAGATGAAGAGACAGTGAAGGTGACTGCTCTCATACCAAACACTCAAAGGAAGAAAGTGAAACAAAGTCAAAGGAGAATGTACAGCATGCAAATCCCAGCAGCAAGTGAATATAAATGGCAGGATTCTCCCTGCCTTTTGGAGCTAGTTGTTTGATTACCTGAAAGATCCATGATTATAGTCTTCTCCATATGTTGAGTAGATTAAGTCAGAATCTTCTTTGCTTATGTTGGCAAATGTGGAATCATATGTTGGAGCATAGGAGCTATAGGGTCCATAATTCAAGTATGTCACTGATAAATAAGAGGAATGCTAATTATTACCTCTGTCATGGGTGCATCAGGTGAAAACAAGAAATGGCCACACAACAATCTCCCAAAAGAAACTTTAAGGAAGGGATTTCTTATGGTAAAAATGGGCTGTCACAGAAAGTAACATCTTTTAGTAACCACCTGCATCAAACACCTTTGCATTTCCCCCTGCTGGGTCTGTGCCAATGCATTCCTTCTACTGGGAAAGCTCAGTCTGCTGCCAGGAACAGGGCCTGGGCTCCCACCATGTGCTTCCAAAGCTGGCAAAAGCCTTGATCTCTCTGCCAGAATTCCTCTTCTCAATATCCATGAATAGCCAACTAAACATGCTTCCCCTTTTCTATGTGACTTTGTGACGTGCTCTTTACTTGTGTGACACATAAAAAATAATGTGCTTTCTAATTACAAAAAACTTAGTTCCCAGATTCTTTTGTGCCAAGAAGCAACAAGATCAATGTTTCAATAAGGAGGATTCACATATTTTTAAAAGACTCAGCACTTGCCTGGAGTAACCTTGTTTCTTTTATCTTCTTTGAACCCTTGCAATGTATTAACTCCTGACTGAAGTCTTCCTGCTGTCATCCCCAGCTTCACAGGGCAGTAACCGGGTTCTGCATCAAAACAGAGAGATGATGAAGGCAGAATAAAGTCACACAGGAAACTGTCCACTCATCTAATGCCCACAGCCAGGAACTCTGGAACAAACAGGATCCAACACTCAGAAGGTGTCCTCCTCTCTAAACACTCCCTACCAGAGTCTGTGTATGGCCTCAAACATGAATCCAGACTAAGTGGTAACAGTGAGTAAGTAAAGAAGATTTAATTTAGAGTTTGTTTTCACTATTAGTTTTCTTCCTTCCTCCCCTAACAGAAGAGGAATAGCATGTTAATGTGAAAACCATGCTTTATGTGCTTGTGCTGACAATTTCCACTGCACAAACAGGGAAGGGAAAAGTCAGCTTGGTTTCTCCACATTCTAGACCTGGTCAGTCCATCTCTGTAACAAGCTGGTAGCCAGATGGCCCAGCACCTGCACTCTTTTAGCCTGTGGCACTGACACACCAAAATGATTTGAGATTTAGACACTTCCAGTAGCCAATTCTGGAGCATCTGTGACCCTTTGGGTCAGCAGAGACTGCACTCCATACACTGCCAGGCTTAGGGGCAGCCCAAGACACAGCACGTAGTCTCTTCTCCAACAGCAAACCCTCCCTCTCACAGCTTATGCAAAAAGGAGAAGGAACAGCCACGGTGGGTTCCCTGCAACTTCTCCCAACCACAGCCACCATCAGCCTCATCACATGCTCCTCCAGGTGCAGCTTTGAAAATCCAAATGGGCATCAGACTACAATGAAGCACAAGGTGCACAGCCTCTGTTTGTGATCAGCAGAAAGCAACACATCAGGGAGGTGACAGGGATTTGTTACCTGAGCTGTGCCAACCCACCTCCTGCAGTAAGGTCAACGGGGTTAAGGAGCCCCAGAGTTGTTGTCCCGTCTGGTTTTCTTCTTTCAAATTCACACTGAAATAAGAATAGACCACTTGAATTTAGACACTACTTGAAATTCAAGGTCTTTTAACCAAAACATCTACTGATACTGCCTTATCACAAGTCCCAGAAAAGGATTTGGGAAGATCAGACTCTGAAGCTAAGTACTGTTTTTTACTCTATAACTGGTATAGGCACAAAGAATTAAGAAATTACAATAAATATTAACATTGAAGTAGAAACTAGCAGATAAAACCTGTAATTCATGCAGAAAACTAAAAGGGTTCAGCATTACCAAACTGGGTTCCTTCTCCTGTGACATCAATAACCCTGGATTAGATGCATGGCTTTTTCAGATCTGCAGGGGTTTTTGCAGATCTGAGATATTTCCTTGAGGTTCCTACTACTCATTGTTTCCAACTATTTTATCTAAAGTCTCGGAAAATTTAAGCTAAACTTGCTCTGCTGATGGAATTCAGCACGCATCCAACTGATACTGCTTTTCTTCTTATGCTGCTACTCTGACAATGGACTAATCACATGTAAAATGCTGTAAGAAAAGCATTCCTGCAGATGCTGAGGGAACCTCGTTTATGGAAGAATGAAAGAAGTTACAAAGAGATAAAAGTTTTACCTGGCTGTTTGCAAGGCGCCGAGTTAACTTCCCTCCGGATTCTCTAACGATCCGATCGATCTGCTCTTGTTCCCTTTCCATGCTGTTGTTTCGTAGTTTGTCTTCAAGTAGATCCTTATCCTTCCTGTGAATAAAACCCCCTTCGTTTAGATGTAAGACTAAAAGTAATTTAGATTGGTGGGGCTGAGCTTAGATTTGACATCAATACAGCAAAAGGATTCAGTGAGCAAACTGCTTTTGCCAACTGTGCAGACTGCTTTTGTAGACAGAAAAAAAAAGATGTTTAGTGTGTCTCTGATAAAGCTTTATATGTTTGCAACTGTGAAGCTCTCTGTTTAGCTTCCTTCAGCCCTACTGCTGTCTCAGTTCAGTGTGTTGACAGACTTACATGATCACTCCCACAAAACTAACAAGGCCACTTCTGGCAAAACATTAGATACTCAAATTTAATCTCTTTTTTTTTCAAGTTTGTGATAACAAAGTCACTGGGTATTTCAGAACATTGAAAGGGGTATTTCTAGACAAAAAAAGTAGGAAGCCAGTTTACTTTAGATGTGTATTAACATGTTTCAAATGCAACACAGAAACACACACCAACAGAAAATGTACATGGAAGTGGCTTTCAAAGCACTGAAATGTTTCAAAAGTCACATTTGCAAGCGTGAAATAAACACTAAAATAGAGAGTAACTGAAGGAATGGAGTTGATGAGCAGTACAAGGCTACCCTACATACAAAAATGATGGTACTGTTAAAAGATTCTAAACTTACAGCACTTTCCTATACCAATAATAAGTATATACATGTGGCTCCCTTAGAGGAAGACCAGAAAAACAGAAATTTACCCACTGGTCCCCAAAAGTCACCTTGTTGCAGTAGCATTTAAAAACTGTATCATGAAAGTACACATATTGCTGAAATAATACTTTACTTTTTGTGTTCTTTGCTTGGTGTTCTGAGTGCTTTGGTGTCACCATCTGCAGGTTCCCCTTTGTCCTTCCCTGCACCGTTTTCATCTTCCCCAGACTGCTGCAGCTCTGTCTTGTCCTTCTGCTTCCGTGACTTCTGCAGGTCAGCCATGAATTCTATACTTTGTTTCAGGCTCTGAATCCTCTCCTAAAAAAACCACCAGAATCCTTTTATTTGCTACTTTAATAAATTATTGTCTAACCTACCCACAAAGGATGATTTTATTTCAGTTTCTTCTTTCTTATGCTAGCAAGTATACAGTCAGTTTAAAAAATGAACCAGTAAATGCAAGTAATTCCTCAACAACTGAGGTTGCAGCAGTACTCAAGCACGAACCTTAAAACCATGTACTATTGAAATTCCAATATGCAAATATTCAACAAATATGAAGCAAGTTTTAATTAATTTTCACCAAATCCCTGTAAGAAAGAGGGGTCAAAAAGGAAGAATAATATTTAATATTCACCTGGCTCAGTATCTTCATCCCCGAGTGCAGCAGTTTTTTTGCAGCTTTGTAGTAAATGGTGTCTGGTTTGTTGTAAATCATTGCATTAGTACACATCAGTTTGAAGTTATCCTGGACAGACAGTAATAATTTTAGAATGAAAGTTACAAGATTATCTTTGTTGCAGATGAAGTGTTTTGAGCTTTAGGCAGAAAGAACTTCAAAGAGTAAATGTAAGAAATCTAGTTAATTGCAAATTTAAACAGTAATAAATATGTAAATTAGATTCAAGTCTCAAAACTAACAGCCAAAAGTACATTCTGAAAGTATTCTTAGGTGGTCGGTATTGTTTGTAATTTACAAAGTTTTAAGCTAAAACAACCCACTCCCTGAGTAATCAGCAACAGTTGTAAGAAAAACAAAGTGAAGCAATGTAAAAAAATAAAGATACCTTAAATCCAGAAAACCTGCATTTCAAGTTTAAAACATTATAAGGGATAAACCAAAGTCTCAGTCACACTGAAAAAACCTCTGATTGTTTCAAGTTCATTTCCTGAATGAAACTACACCTCTACACTCACAGCAGAGCCTTTCTACAGGTACTTCTTTACAAAACCAAGAAGTTAAAATTAAAAATTACACAGGAACAGCTGAAGTTTTAAGAGCTCTGAATAATAATGTAGAAGAAAACATAACTAACATCTGCCTAAGTTTAATTTTACTTGCACCCAAAGGACACTTCTCATCTAGCCCAGTAAAGAAGTGGAAAATATTTCTGATGAAGAAAACAAAACAAAATCTCTCACAACTTTTAAAAGCTTTAGAGGTCTTCAAAGCAAGCCTTCAAATCCATCAGACACTCCACAGCACAGCACGAAGCAGTGGCTGCCAACAGAACTAAGCTCACCTTGCCTGCAATAGCTGGGGATGAACCTGACCTACTGAGGCTGGGACACAAAAGGCAAACAACAAAGCAAACCAAATCCTTGGTTTTTGACAGGTAATGTGTTGAAAAAAAGAGAACAGTAATGGAAATAGTAACATTTTCATTTTTAAATGAAGTTCTGAAATGACATGCTGAAGGACAAACTGACAGGTTCTATTAAATCCAATAAATAACTTGAAACCATGTTCATCCTTTTAAGAAGCATATTTACAAATTAGAAATGTTAACCTCCAGAATTTATCTGCCTGCAAGAATTCAGCAACAAACATTTCCTCAGCCAAAAGTGCTGGTTCTTTTGCCATCTTCATATTCTCCTAAAATAGCAGAGCTCAGGTCAGGTGAGCACAATGAACCTCAGCAGTCAAAATAAAAATTTACCTTTAATTCTTCTATGGACTGGTATCCATTGTTCTTGATCTTCTCTTTCATGGTACTGAAATCCATGGGGTTTTTAATGATCATGGAATAGCCAGGGGCAATGAAGTCAGTCACAGGAAATGAAAAGAACGAACTTGGATCTTTTCTGTTAGGATATGAAAAGAGAGTTTTTTATGTTTCATCTTCAAACAAAGAACATACTGAGCTTGGAATTAAGTAGAAAGGAAAGTACAAAGCTGAAATGGAATCGAAAACATAAAGCTAGAAAGCTTGTGATAGCATAATCTTTCACTTTCAAAGGCTGGAAAGATCCCACACAAATCCATAGACCAAAAAAGTGCTACAAACATAAGTTCTATATTTTGAAAACTACCCATGTTCCCAAGGAGATTAAAAAAACCCACCCTTTTTAAAAGCTTTTACACTTTTTAAAAAGTGGGTTTAGAATAATGAAGTCACTGAAAAATAAAGGCAACAAATGTCAGAAGAACATACATTTGTCATTCATTCCTTACTCTGAAATGAACAGTTAGGCTTGCTGCTAAAAGCTGAGATAGAATGTGGGAATGTGTGTATTTATCATTATGTTAATTTTCAGGCTCTATAATTATAGTTAGTATATTCTCACATTATGTTTTGTTGAGACTTTCAGCAATCTCTGACATACACTGATGATAGAATTAAAATCAAATACAGTTGGTTGGAATTTTCTCCTCAGGCTGAGGTTTTGTTGATAAGCTCTAAGAAACCCTCCTCCAGAACCACACAATATCAGGGATTGGATGGGACCTCCAGAGATCATCTAATCCAATCCCCCTGCTGGAGTGGGAACACCTAGACCAGGTCATATCAGAGTGACAGAATATCAGGGGTTGGAAGAGACCTCAAAAGAAAACCAAATTTTCCTTTCCACTGAAGCTCCATAGCATGAGACTGGCATCCTACTGCACATGCTGGTGAAACCTTTCCCATTTCAGGGCTTCTTCCTGAGGCTTGTTTATGATTTAGGAACTTCTGCTCCAATTTCTCCCAGAAGAATGAAAATTTGCTGTAGGTGCTGCAGCAGCACACGGCAAATATCTCACACCACCTGTGGAACACTTTGCACTGCAACTTCCAACTGAGAGATAGGATCAAAATCCAAAGTGGCTCCTTTTTTTCTGTACTGGTGGAAGCCAAAACAAGCACACAGGCTTTGATGGCTGGTTGCAAGCTTCTCGAAACTGAGGCTAAGGTCTTGAGAATTCAGAGTTAAGAGAAAACCTGTGAATAGATTCAAGCATAATCCAGCAAGACTGGGAAAGATCTTAAACCCCAGACTACTTGAAAGAAATGCAAATCTGATTGTTTTAATCAGAAGACAGTTAGTAAGATGGTAAGAGAACACAGTTTTAAGTCTTTGAGAGCCTATTTCTCTTTTATAGAAAATATTACTAAAAATAGGAGAATTCAAGGTAGAAGAAGTTTTGAGAAGTTTGTTCTAAACTCTTGCCTCTCTCAGAACAGGTTTTTATGAAGCATTGCCTTTTTGTCCTGTTCTTGGAATGTTTCTCACTTTAACTGGATTACAAGAAGCCTACGCCAAGGAAAATTTTTAGTATGCATTCTAAAACTAGTAACTGAATTCCTAAAATTATCCTGTTAGCAATATATATAGGAGTATTTTCACTCAGCTTTTCATATGCCTCTTCCCTAGTGCATGTTACTTTGATTTCACAGCTCTGAAAGCCTGTAGCAGACACTTACCTCTGGAGCTGTCTCATGAGTTGATTCAGAGCCTCCTGAAGTGGTGTCTGCTCCACCTCTAGACCAAAAAGAAGTGAGGGGAGAAGAGGTGTGAAACAGACCTGACTGCAAGAGGTACTAAGCTTCCAAGATACCAGAAAACAGCTAAACAAAACTGATACAATTTGAGCATCCATCATAAATGAAAAGAATACAGCGGTAAAACTCACAACATATACAGAGAATCTATTTTTCTCATTGACCTGACCTGTTCACCCTGATGTAGGTACCAGGTACTACTCTGCAAAACTAGAGAGTAATAGAACTTCAAATTTTTATGTGAGATGGGGGGAAAACACTGAGGTGTCAGAAAAGGCCAAGCCACTTGCTATAGAAACAAAAGCCAATAAAATATCAGGCAATTAAAAAGAAGTGGAATTATTATAAGAAGTGTGTTTTGGGGTTTTTTCCTTCCCTACCTTCTTGTTTTGACAAAGTATTTGTCAGTGATTTCTCTGGTGGCAACTCCAATCTGATAGGGGTCTGACACTTCATCTCCTGCTCTCCCTCACTGTCTTCATGATCTCGATCTCGTTTCTTTCTGTCCTCCTGGAAAGAGAAAGATTGTTACAGAAACTTAGAGAATCTGCAAAATCAGCATTATTACTGTATACAAGGCTCAGCAGATTTTTCAAAACAGATTCATCTAGTTTAAAAACCAATAATAATAGCCTGTAAGCCTTTAGAAACCTTGTCTTCTTTGTGTACTGTCTCCATGTGCTGGATGATAACGTAATTCAGTAATACACTGCAATTTATCACTGAATTATTCTTTTAAAAAACGACAGATAGCTGCTTATAGCATGACAGGAATGACTCTGCACTGTTCTCCACACAGGGAACTGACTTCAGTGAAGCTCTTGGGACAATCTTTGAAGATTTTAGAATAAATAGGAAGAAACAGTCATGAATTTAAAACCAGAGGTACCTGTAACACTTCCAATCAATGCGTTATACTTATCATGTTAAGCACCCTGAGAGGGAAATAATTTTTTTCTTTTTAATTAAGAACTTATAAAGCCTTCATTCAGTTTCACACAGACTACTTGGATATAGATCCTCCTCCCGTTTTAAAATTCTGTGCTTCTGTAGTTGCCAATATTTTTTGAAAGGTGTGAAACATCAGATGACTTTGCTTACCTTTTCCTAAAAAGAATAAGCAAAACTGATGTCCTGAGGTTGACTGTATTGTGATTTAAGGATACCACCTACAGTCACACCCACTCATGTTTTGATGTGAAGGCTAGAGAAAGTTGAACTTGAATTTATTTTTTTTTTCCAAAAAAGCACTGATGTCATTACAGACCTTAACTTTTCTCTTCCTTTTCTCTTTTTCTTCTCCAGGAGATTTTTCACCCTTCTTCCTCTTTTTCCTCTTCCTATCCTTGTGTTTTTCATGTTCGGATTTGTCATCGTAGAGGCTGGAGTCGAGCCCCGCGTTGGCAGTGGACAGTTCGGCCACTTCGCTGCCTCCAACCTTCAGCACCAGCTTCAGCGGCTTCTCCACATACTCTAAACCGGGAGAGGAGCCGGCCCTGAGAGCGAGCACCTCCCCGAACGCTTCCCCCACCGCTCTCCCTGCCGCAGCCCGCTACAAACCCGCGCCCCAATCCTTTTCCAGACCCCTCCGCTCCCCCGAACCCCGGCACAGCCGCCGGGCCCACCC
>VZTY01022576.1:71619-74119 GCA_013400935.1 Turnix velox
AATTCAGATACCACAAACATGTTCTGAATTTTCTTGATTCACTTAATTGGTTGGACTTTATTTGAAGTCCTAAACCACTTTTTCCATCATATGTATTTAATTATATAATTTAAAATTAAATGAAATGTCTGAAGGTGCCTGTGTACCTCAAATAAAGGTGGAGATTTATGTTCTCCTACTAAGTTTAAAGTTGCTATAAAAGAAGAAGCATTATCAAATTTTTACTTTTTTCCTAGGTTAGCATTTGTAAGCTAAAACAGCAGAAAAGATAATATAAGTGTCTAGATGTATCTCTCAGATTATAGTCCAGTTAATTTTAAAATTTTAGATAGCAATTTAGCTTTTAAATTTTATTTTGTTTTGTGGAGTGGTGTCTCAAGAGAACACATAGTGAACAGAAAAAAAAATAAGAGCAGTAGGCCACTTGGTGGTGTAATATGCAAAGGAAAATGAATCTGTCACGTTCAAGTGAAGGAAATGTATGTAATAGGTTTTATTTGCCCATTATCTTATTAAACACAGTACAAGACAGGACTAAGTGATCTTTAAGGTCCCTTCCAAACCAAACTGATGATACTATGATATTGAACCCTCTAAGGAGAATATGGGTTCTTCAGAAGAGATTGGCTGGGATCAGAAAGTGGAGAGCTGCAGAAAGGAAAATAAAATTAAATGAAAACTGTGAGAGATTTGTCTGTCTGGGTTGATTTCTAGTAAATCAGTACCAATTTTAGTTCTTAGAGTCTATGTGAATAACTAATCTGATGTGGAATGAGAGTGGAGATGAACACAATCTGTGATGGCTCCAGTGTACTCTCATCATGTTTCTCTGTGTTAGGCTGCTCTTCTGTTGAGAGGTTTTGCTGAAAAAATTGTACTAAATTACAGCTACATGATCAATTTTTTTATTCACTTTTAATGAAAACAACCCCTAAAAAATAATCTGCTCAAGAGAGTGGGGGAAGAGTTGAAGGATGTAGGCTGTTCAGATGGAGTCTGTTTGGTTAGACCTGAATTCCTTGTGTCATTGCTCGTTAATGTTGTTGTACCAAGTGTTTATACGTGAGTGTTCAAGAGGAGCTGGATGTGATCATTTCAAAATGGCCTTGTCAGACTGCATGAAGAATTCACTCTGAGATATATATGGCAATGTAGGCTTTATGATTTATCATGACAGTGTAGTCACATTGCTGCTTTAAGTATTTCTCCAGATCTTTTCACAGTACATTATCAATTTGTGCTTTACTTATTATATTAAATTAAAACATGAAAACAGCAATATGAGCTCTTCTCTTAGTATTTTTATGTATCCTATGAAATGGAATCCTATGGAATGATTTGTCCAGTTCTGTCACTAACAGGTGCTTAGGAGATCTGCATCTAGTTGCAGTGATCTCCTTGTTTGCCCCTCTAGTAGAAGATTAACTCTATTACAGCACTTAGAAGGTCTGGGGGACAAAACCCAGGTTTTGTTATTGGAATCAGAATGGACTTTTTGTCTAGATTTTTTTGTAAACCCTTCTTCTGCTAGCTTCTTATCTCCAAAGGAGATGACTGATTCTAAAAATACTTCTCTTTACAGGTGATGAAAGTTTACAAAGAGTGCATTAGGCAACTTCAGTGTGTGGTTAGAAAACAACTTGTTGTTTCAGGAGCTCCATTGTTTCATTTTATGCTGAGCTATATTGTATTCATAACAGGCACTTGCACAGTTTTGAGAATACTAAGTGATGTATATAAATGGTGGAAGTTTCTTCACATTGGTTAAACCCTCTAATTCTGTATTTTTATTTGATCTATTATTATTCTGGCATAATTTGCAATTTAAAACATGGGAAGGAAATAATGCTGGTGCAGCCATAAGCAGCATGGTGAAAACTGGAGTTGCATTTGCCACTCATCTATTGCAAAGCCAATGACCACAAAGGAAACCAGTATCTTTGCACTTGGAGTGAGTGCACAAAGATGACAGAAGTTGAAGTTACTGTTTGTGCAGCAGTTCATTAAGATGCTCCATATTTAAAAAGCTTTGTCAAGGAGTTTTGGAATGGGAATTTGGGGTCACAGCTAAGGGACAGAGGCTAAGCATGGGCATGGAGCCAGGATGATATGGAGCCTCTCTGAGACTAGTTTTGGCAGACATTCCATAGTGGGGCAGCAGGTCTGCTGAGAAAAGACCATTCATGGATTATTCTGACACCAAATCTCAGATAAAATTTAAGTTACACTGATTTTTCTTTTTTCCTTCTGACTTCACAAACTATTTGTAACTAGTATGACACTGTATTGTTTTCTTCACCTTTTTTGTTTTCTTTTTTGTCACTTGCTGAGTATATTGATTTACTTTAGATTGTTGCTCAGTACAGGATCTTGAAAGATTCCTAGCACTACATACAAGCACAAATAAAATGTGAAATGATAATATACAGTAAAAACTGAACAATGTGAAGTAGTTCTAGCTGGTTTTAGATTATTTTCTGCTTGTTATTACCATTTCCCA